>MU782891.1:2798-52924 GCA_026770625.1 Nicotiana glauca | reverse complement strand
TATATATATATATATATATATATATATATATATATATATATATTTGTTACTTTATTTTAATTAATAAATATAGATATCTTATAATTAATTATAATAAAAAAATCAAAATATAAATATAGAAAAAATAACTACTCATTCAAATTGGGGAGCAGTTTTAATTTGGAGTTTTATAATTATTTTAAAATAAGAAAACAAAAATAAAGCAATAAAATTTTTTTGATTCAAATGGTGGAGTAGTTTCTTTTTAATATTCTATATTCCATATATCTTCTATATATTATTAAAAGGAGAGGATAAAGCCTTCTCCTTAAGCCAAGTGATAGCCTAGAAAAAAAATCTTATGAAATAATTAGTTAATAATAAAGAAATTATCTATTGAAAATTAACAAAGAATTAACTACCTTAATTAACTACTAAAACATGGGTGAGGGTTGGTTTAGGTTAGTTAATTTCTTTATTTCATTTTTTAAAATCATTCTTTTTGAAATAAAAAGTATATCTATTCATTAAAATTCAAATAATATTATTGAGAAAAATATAATAAAATTTAAAATAAAAAATATATATTTTCAAGAGTAATAAAATATATATCTTTTATTATATTACAAAAGAATAGAAGACAAAAATATTAAACAAGTAATATGCTAACAATATATTTATATATTATTAAAAGTAGGGGTGGGCTTCCGGGCAGTTCGGATTAAATATAAAATTTTAGTTTGGTTTTTTGGTTTTCATATTGAAGAAATGACAATCCAAATCCAATCCAAATAATCTCGGATTGAATAGGATTTTTTATGTTCGGTTTCGGATTAATTGGGTTAGATATTTTGAATTTTCGATTTTGAGCTTATAAGTTGACATGTTTCTTCTTTTTACAAAATGAATATCCGAATGAAGTACTCATATTAAATTGCCTGAAAAGTTACTCATTATCACGGTAATCATCCAAATAAAGTATTCAAGTAATGAAATTATTATCAAGAAAATGAAACAGAGACATTAATATGGTTGATTAGTAAAATCATGTCCAAATAAAAAGTATTCTAATAATAACTTAGTAATTAATATTGCATATATGAAATAATACCTAATGGATAGGGTATTTAACATATTATTATTGGCATATAGATAATGGACTAAATATAAAAAGTATAAAATTTTTGGATTTTCGGATATCCAAAAATTCAAAGTACCAAATCCAACATCCAACCCGAAATCCAAAAAATTTAAAAATTAAATCCAAAATCCAATCCGTAATCCAAAAATCAAAACTAAAAACCTAAAAACTTCGGATTTCGGGTTTGCCCAAACTATGCACACCCCTAATTAAAAGCCAAAGAAAAAGGCATCACATTAATCCAAGTGGTAGCCTAGAAAAAAAGCCACATGGCATAATTAGTTAATAACAAAAAAATTATTTATTGAAAATTAACAAAGAAATTAACTACTCAAATATCGGTGAGGGTTGGGTATATTGTATTGACAAATAAGATGACAATTAAAATTTATTAAAGCAATACGGTCTAATAGGATCAAAAAAGTCCGATTATAATTTAATTAATATTTTTTTAATATTGACGCGCATCGCGCGGGTACGATTACTAGTACCTATTATACCAGAAAAATTACTATTATAATTTTAAGTAGTCAAGAATAGTGCACACCCATCCCTCATCGCTGCTGTTAACAGAGTCCAAAACCTTTTTAATACTTTTTTGGACAAAAAATATATTTTTAATGTTAAAAAAAAAGTTACCTAAATAGGTATTTCGCAGTATAATACTGCGAATGACCTTAACGGAAATTTAGCCGTTAAAGTAATTCGCAGTATAATACTGCAAATTATAAAATTTTTATTTTTTTTAATTCGCAGTATAATACTGCGAATTACAAAAAAAAAAAAAATTGTAATTCGCAGTATTATACTGCGAATTACAGATTTTTTTTTATAATTCACAGTATTACTGCAAATTATTAAAAAAAAAAATTATAATTCGGAGTACCTTTATTAATTTGGCCCCACCAATTAACTGACATAATAATAATTCAAACACATAAAACGTAGTACTATATTGCGAATTAATTATTAAATTTTTTTTACAAGAAAGCAACGTTTTTCACATGGGTTTCATCTGTTTCACAATTAACAAATTTTATTTTGGTTGTGTTATTGGTTGCAAAAGTGTGAGTTTATTTTCATTTGCAAAATCTTGTACTTTTATGATAATTAAAATATGTCGAAATCTGAGTTATTTTTTAGAATTTTTTTATCTAGTAAATTATTGCTAGGAAGATTGTTTATCTTCTCAAGCATTTTGATGCAACAATTATTGAATAGAATTAACCTTTTCATGTTTGCTAAGAAAAAATTTCTATTGTGTTAGAAGTACGTGCTCCGACCTGAGATATTTTAGCAAAACACAATAGAGATTTTTTCTTATGACTCATAATCTTATGCAGGCCGCTTATGTTGCTTTAAATTAATACTAGTCAGTTAGAAAGTAGTCTGAAAGCAACCAAAAATAGTGGACCATCAAAAAACTTCAACAAGAAGTTATTCTGTGTAAATAAGTAATGGATTTAAATTATATATCTTGATAATGTAATGAAAGTATAATTTAATCTGTTATAATATCTTATTTAACGCTTATTTTTAGCTATCATATTATCAATTAATGTTATTAAATAGAGTAATTTTATAATTATTTCTTAATTGATCTGATTGTATAAATACTTTTTACATAATGCATAAAAATTCCTACAAACTATAATAATGGTCTTGCAATTTAAGATTTCAACATCTCCAATCAACAACTAACCAATAATACTCCGAAAAGAGCTTTACTTCATTATTCGTCAAAAAATCTCTATTGTGTTAGAAGTGCGTGGCCCGACCTGAGATATTTTAGCAAAATACAATAGAGATTTTTTCTTAGCAAACATGAAAAGGTTAATTCTACAACTAGTTTTGCATCAAAATACTTGAGAAGATAAACAATTTTCCTAGTAATAATTTACTAGATAAAAAAATTCTAAAAAATAACACAGATTTCGACATATTTTAATTATTATAAAAGTACAAGATTTTGCAAATGAAAATAAACTCAGACTTTAGCAACCAATAACACAACCAAAATAAAATTTGTTAATTGTGAAAAAGATGAAACGCATGTGAAAAAAGTTGCTTTCTTGTAAAAAAAATTTAATAATTTATTCGCAATATAGTACTACGTTTTATGTGTTTGAATTATTGTTATGTCAGTTAATTGGTGGGGCCAAATTAATAAAGGTACTGCAAATTATAATTTTTTTTTTTAATAATTTGCAGTAATACTGCGAATTATAAAAAAAAAAAAATCTGTAATTCGCAGTATGATACTGCGAATTACTTTAATGGCTAAATTTCCGTTAAGGTAATTCGCAGTATTATATTGTGAAATACCTATTCAGGTAATTTTTTTTTTTAACATTAAAAATATATTTTTTGTCCAAAAAAATCATTAAAAAGGTTTTGGACTCGCTGTTAACAAATATCCAACAAAGGAACAAAGCATAAACTGTTATAGAAATATACATACGGATTCCAAAGAAAATGGATCTGGTTGACTGAAATAAATCACTTATTTCGTAGTACTTTATCCTAACCCATAATATTAGATCTCCTAAACCACTAATATTGAACCCAAAACCCCTCTCGTTCTTCAACTCAAACAAACCCAAGATATGGGATCATATCAACAAAATTAGGAAAACAAATTAATATAATAAACAAATTGATACTAAATCATGATAGACCCACGAGAAAGCTTTCAATGAACTTTAAATAATAAGGTATCACCAGTGATATCAATGTAAACCTCATTTAAAACAACACATCTATATTGGAGAAAAGGTCCCTGGATTGCCAAAAATAATGACTGATTTCAAACCAAAAAAGGAGGAAGAGAATAGAGTGGGCAGTAGTCAACCACAAACAGCAGTGATTCTCAACTCTTAGAACCCAGAAAATGAGAAGTTTAACAAGCCTCTTCTTTTCCAGATCTGTGTATGTGTAGATGAGTGTGTGCGCGTTTGATTTTTGCGAGCCAAAATGTCACTCTTCTTCCCACTTTACTATTTTTGTTCCTGTGTTCAAGGATGAAATGAATGATAGATGAAAGGGATCCTGTTCTTGGTTTTTTTTCTCCGAGAAGAGCGCCGTTGTTCCTGTTATATGGGTCTATCCATCTCCTTTTCTTGTTTCTAAAATAGTCTTTTTTTATAGGTAGGGGTAGGATGAATGGTAATGGGTATTTCGGTAGTGGTATTGGAATTGGGTTTGGGCAGATTTGGGTGTAGGCTTTGGGCTCAACATTAATTTTGGCCCAATTTCACAATACAAACCTTTCTTTTCCAATTCTTTCTTTTATTTTCTATTTTTTACTTTTTCATTTAATTAAAATCCTAAAAATTAAAAATCCAAAATTATGCAAAATGTGAAATTACACTTTTAGTTAATTACAAAAATTATAAAAATTATTTAATCCTAAATTAAAAGAGGAAAAATAAAAAAAGTGTAAAAATGAAGCATTTTTTATGATTTTCAATTTTTGTAAAACAAATAATTACTAATTAATCCTAAAAATGTAAAGATAAAGCCTAAATTCCATGCATGATATTTTTGGTATTTTTCATGATTTAACTAAAACTTAAACATGCACAAAATGTAAACAATTAAAAATTCTACAAAAATTCCTAAAATGGCAAACAATTAACAAAAATCTATTTTTCTTGAGATTTTAAAGGAGTATTTCGTATACGGCAAAACTCACGTGCTTACAGCTGCTCCTCTTTGCTCGGAAACATGAAGAATTTCCGGACAAAGATAAAGTGAGCAATATGAGGGATTTTTGTCCGTTTGAAACTCCATGAGAAGTATATTTTGAAAAGAGTCTGACCAAACCTTGCTTCAGAGGTTGCCTAAAGGAATCAAGATATGGCTCCGATTTGAGGGGCGGCATTTGGGCTCCGATTTTGATAAATTTGATATGTATGGACTCGTGGCGAGACGAGGAGTCCGGAGATGTGAATTTCATAATTTTTTGAGAAGTGGGCCCGGGGCTCGGGTTTTGCCAACTTCGTAATTTTTGATATTTTTTGAGTCTTTTCTATTGGGCTATGATTCATTAGCCTATTGTGATGTATTCCTTGTGGTTTTGATCAAATTCGATGCACGAGGAGGTCGATTCGAGGGGAAAAGGCTTAGCAAGCTAGACTTTTGGCCGACTAGAGGTGAGTAATGACTTTAAATTATGTCCTGAGGGCTTGAGACCCCGGATTTGCGCAACTTGGTGCCGTGTTGAGATGAGACACGCGTTCAATGGCGAGCGCGGAGTCATTTACTATTGGGGACTGTGACTTGGTCCAGTCCGGATGATATTTTACCGCGTACTAGCTATGACTTGTTGTTTTTCACTATGATTTGGGCTTGTTACCATATTTGGGCTTATTGCCGATTGTTTGAACTTTTTATGAACTATCATCACTATTTTCCCTCACTATTTGAAATATTCTTTGAACTCAGTCCATGTCATTTATACTGTTTCATGAACTCAGCTATATTTTACTCAAACTTGGAGTTTTAACTGATATTTGAACTATTGTTTGAGCTGAGTGTTATTGTTTTACTGATGCCCGATGGGCTTTTGACTATTTTGGACTGATACAGGCCGAGAGCCATATGTGAGGGCATTATGAGTGATGTGAGGAGGCTTTCAGGCCTCGAGTGATTGGTGAGGAGGCTTTCAGGCCTCGAGTGATTGGTGAGGAGGCTTTCAGGCCTCGAGTGTTATGTGAGGAGGCTTTCAGGCCTCGAGTGTTATATGAGGAGGCTTTCAGGCCTCGAGTGTATTATGAGCAGGCTTTCAGGCCTCGTATTGATATTGTTCAGGCTTTTAGGCCTTATTGATAGCGCTTGGGCTGAAGGAGCTCCTCCGGAGTCTGCATACCCACAGTGAGCGCGGGTACCCATGTGATTGAGAGCGAGCCCGAGGGGCTGATGTTGTACTGTGTGATTGATACTGAGCCCGCAGGGTAGGCACTGAGCTGAGAGTTTGATTTGCGCCCGAGGGGCAGGTTTCTGATCATTTCTTATTGATTAAGAATAATTGTTTTAACCGTTTTCAAAGAGAATTTCTTACTATATATATTTCACTGGTTTTACTGTTTATTTTATTTTTTTCTGCTTGGGGTAGCATTACTTGTGCCTTTATGGGATTCTATGTTCTCAGTCGTTATTTATTTTTATTACTCGCTGGGTCGGAGTACTCACATTACTCCCTGCACCATGTGTGCAGATACAAGAATAGCTGAGTTCGTTCCTGAGCGCTGATTTTCCTTCCAGACCAGGCGGACCTGGAGAGACGAGGTAGCTGTCGATGTCCACAACCCCGTTTCTTCCTTATCATCTACATTTCACTTATCTTCAGACTATGTTCTTAGATATAGACTTGTAGTATTTTATTTAAACCCTGTAGTAGCTCATGACTTGTGACACCCCGATTGCGGGCTGGATTTGGGATGTATCCTTGTTATCACTGTTATTCCGCATGAAGGGTTACATTATCTGTGCTTTAGACTTGTTCATGTTAATGATTGTTAAAGAGAAAGTGTAAATACTATGTTGGCTAGCCTTGTCTTCACGAGAGGCGCCATCACGGCCAGGTGGGAATTGGGTCGTGACAAGTTGGTATCAGAGCCTAGGTTACTAGGTCTCACAAGTCATGAGCAGGTTTAGTAGAGTCTCGTGGATCGGTACGGAGACGTCTGTATTTATCCATGAGAGGCTACATAACCCTTAGGAAAAACTTCACATTCTTGAAATTCTTGTCGTGCGACTTTGTTAATCCGAGAACTAAATTTTTGTGTTTTATTCTCTCGCAGATGGCGAGGATCCACACTACAGGACGGGATGGACGACCACCGGTACCACTTACTTAGGGCACTAGAGGCTGTGGATGCGGTCGTGGTCGTGGTAGAGGCAGAGCTGCGAGAGCAGCACTTGTTGCTCTACCAGTTACTGCGGCTCAGGATCAGGCCCCAGCTGTAGACATTCCAGCAGCACCTGTTCAGGCACCAACAGTGCCCATTGTGATTTCGGGTCTCTAGGAGACCTTGGCACAGATACTATCAGTTTGCACTGGCCTAGCCTAGGTAGTTTCAACCACTACTACAATAGCTACTTCTCAGGCAGGGGGAGGCAGTCAAACCCCCGCTGCTCACACACTTGAGTAGGTGGTGCAGTGCTTACAGATACCGGGAGCAGCTCCAGCTCAGCCAGTTGTACTAGTTTAGGATTTTATAGTTCCTCTAGACCGAGTGCATCAGCCAGTCACTCTGGCACGCGGGGTTCCCTTCAGTCCCATTCTCCAGCACCCGGGGGCTGTTATGATTGCGGGGAGTTTGGGCATATGTGGAGGCAGTGTCCTCGGTTTCGTAGTAGTCAGTCTCAGTAGAGGGGTCAGCCCTCATCTTTTGTACCATCTTCTTCAGCACCCACCCCGCTAGCTAAGGGTGAGGGTTAGGCAGCTAGGGGTCACCCCAGAGGGAAAGGCCGAACGGGTGGTGGTCAGGCTCGCTTCTATGCTCTTCAGGGCCGGCCAGATGCTATTTCTTCGGATGCTGTTATCACAAGTATTATTTCAGTCTGCCACAGGGATGCCTCAGTTTCATTTGATCCCGGATCTACCTATTTCTATGTGTCTTCTTATTTTGCTCATCATTTGGGTACGACCCGAGGGTGTCTTGTGTTACCTATTCATGTATCCACCCCGGTGGGCGATACTATTATGGTAGACCATGTGTATCGATCATGTCTAGTAACTATTGGGGGTCTGGAGACCCGAGTTGACTTGTTGTTATTGAGCATGGTTGATTTTGATGTTATTCTGGGCATGAATTGGCTATCTCCGTGCCATGCTATTTTAGACTGTCATGCTAAGACAGTCACATTGGCCATGCCGGGTGTTCCGAGGATTGAGTGGCGTGGTATGACTGACTATGTTCTCAGCAGGGTGATTTCCTTCCTAAAGGCCCAGCGGATGGTTAGGAAAGGTTGCCTATCGTATTTGGCTTTTGTGAGAGATGTTAGAGCTGAGACTCCTAGTCTTGATTTTGTTCCTGTTGTAATGGACTTCCCTGATGTGTTCCCAGCAGACCTGCTGGGCATGCCATTAGACAGGGATATTGATTTCGGTATTGATCTGGTGCCGGGCACTCAGCCTATCTCTATTCCTCCCTATCGTATGACACCAGCAGAGTTAAAGGAGTTAAAGGTGCAGCTTCAGGAACTCCTAGATAAGGGGTTTATTCGTCCTAGTGTGTCACCGTGGGGTGCACCGATCCTATTTGTGAAGAAGAAGGATGGCACAATGAGAACGTGCAATGATTACAGGCAACTGAACAAAGTGACAGTGAAAAACAAGTATCCACTACCGCGTATTGGTGATTTGTTTGACCAGCTCCAGGGGGCAAGGGTATTCTCTAAGATTGATCTCAGTTCAGGCTACCACCAGCTGAAGATCAGGGATTCAGATGTTGTGAAAACTGCCTTCAGGACTAGATATGGGCATTATGAGTTTTTGGTTATGTCTTTTGGGCTAACTAACGCCCCAGCCGCATTCATTCACTTGATGAATAGTGTATTTCGGCCATATCTGGATTCATTTGTGATTGTTTTTATTGATGATATTTGGTGTACTCGCGTAGCCAGGAGGAGCACGCTCAGCACTTGAGGGTGGTATTACAGAGATTGAGGGAGGAGAAGCTTTATGCAAAGTTCTCCAAGTATGAGTTCTGGCTTGGTTGTGTGGCTTTCCTGGGGCACGTGGTGTCCAGTGATGGTATTCAGGTTGATCCGAAGAAGATAGAGGCGGTGCAGAGTTGGCCTAGACCGACCTCAGCCACGGAGATTCGTAGTTTCCTTGGGTTGGCAGGGTATTATCGCCGGTTTGTTCAAGGATTTTCTTCCATTGCATCGCCCTTGACCAAGTTGACCCAGAAGGGTGCCCCATTTGTGTGGTCGGATGAGTGCGAAGAGAGCTTATAGAAGCTCAAGACAGCTTTGACCATGGCTCCAGTGTTGGTATTGCTATCAACTTCAGGTTCTTACACTGTGTATTGTGATGCTTCGAGAGTTGGGATCGGATGTGTGTTGATGCAGGAGGGTAGAGTTATTGCATATGCTTCTCGTCAGGTGAAGCCCCATGAGAAGAACTACCCTGTACATGATTTGGAGTTGGCTGCTATAGTTCATGCCTTGAAGATTTGGAGGCACTACTTATATGGCGTATCTTGTGAGGTGTATACTGATCATCGCAACCTCCAGCATTTGTTCAAACAGAAGGATCTTAATTTGAGGCAGCGAAGGTGGCTTGAAATACTCAAGGACTATGATATTACCATTTTGTATCACCCGGGGAAGGCCAATGTGGTGGCCGATGCTTTGAGCCGGAAGGCGGTTAGTATGGGTAGCTTGGCGTACATTCTAGTTGGGGAGAGGCCCTTTGCAGTTGATGTCCAGGCCTTGGCCAAACGGATGGTGAGGTTAGACATTTTGGAGCCTATTCGGGTGTTGGCTTGCGTTGTTTCTCTCTCTTCCTTGTATGACCGCATCAGAGAGCGCTAGTATGATGATCCACATTTGCTTTTCCTTAAGGACAAGGTTCAGCATGATGATGCCCGGGAGGTGACTATTGATAGTGATGGTATGCTGAGGATGCAGGGCCGGATTTGCGTGCCCAATGTGGATGGGATCCGGGATTTGATATTGGTGGAGGCCCACAGCTCGCGGTATTCTATCCATCCAGGTGCCACGAAGATGTATCAGGATTTGAGACAACACTATTGGTGGAGGAGGATGAAGAAGGATATTGTGGGGTACGTAGCTCGATGTCTCAACTGTCAGCAGGTCAAGTACGAGCATCAGAGACCGGGCGGTGTTCTTCAGCTTATGGTTATTCCTGAGTGGAAATGGGAGAGGATTACTATGGACTTTGTGAGTGGTCTCCCTCAGACTTTGAAGAAGTTTGATTCTGTTTGGGTGATTGTGGATCGGATGACCAAGTCCGCGCACTTCATTCCAGTATGTACTTCTTATTCTTTGGAGCAGCTGGCATGGATCTTTATCCAGGAGATCGTCCGATTGCATGGGGTTCCAATGTCTATTATCTCAGACAGGGGTACTCAGTTCACTTCTCATTTCTGGAGAGTATTTCAGAGGGAGTTGGTACACAAGTAGAGTTGAGCACAGCATTCCATCCTCAGACGGACGGGCAGTCCGAGCGCACTATTCAGATATTGGAGGACATATTGCGTGCCTGTGTTATTGATTTTGGGGGTTCATGGGATGAGTTTTTTCTGCTTGCAGAGTTTTCCTACAACAACAACTATAAGTCGAGCATTCAGATGGCTCCGTATGAGGCATTGTATGGGAGGCAGTGTAGATCTCCTATTGGGTGGTTTGAGCCTGGCGAGGCTAGATTATTGGGGACAGAGATGGTTCAAAATGCCGTAGAGAAGGTGAATTTGATTCAGGAGAGGCTTCGTACAACTCAATCGCGTCAGAAGAGTTATACGAGCCGGAAGGTTCGGGATATGTCTTATATGGTAGGTGAAAAGGCCTTGCTAAAGGTTTCGCCCATGAAGGGTGTTATGTGGTTCGGAAAGAAAGGGAAGCTGAGTCCGAGGTTCATTGGGCCTTTTGAGATACTTAGGAGGATTGGGGAGGTGGCTTATTCGCTTGCTTTGCCACCCATCTTGTCTAGCGTGCATCCGGTATTTCATGTATCTATGCTCCGGAAGTATGTTGGGGACCCGTCTCATGTTTTTGACTTCATCACGGTTCAGTTGGATGATGATTTGACATATGAAGTAGTGCCAGTGGCTATTTTGGGTCTTCAGGCTACTTGAGAGATCGAGCGGGAGATGCGGAGCAGATATCCTCACTTGTTTGAGGCTCCAAGTTTGTTTCTTGACCCGCTCGAGGATGAGCGTTCGTTTTAGTTGGGGAGGATGTGACGACCCGGCCCGTCGTCACATGAGTTACCGCCCCGTTTCCCCCACATTATATTTCTCTATGCTTTATTATCGGTATTTGAGGTGATCGAGTTGAATTGGATTGGTTTTAGATGGAAATGAGACATTTAGTCTCTTCAAGGAAAGCTTATTTTGGAAAAGTCAACTGGAAGTTGACTATTTAGTTAGAGGGCTCGGATGTGAGTTTCGGTGATTTGGCCAGCTTCGGGGGATGATTTGTGACTTAGGAGTGCGAGCAGAATTGGTTTTGGAGGTCCGGTGTAGAATTAGCTTGAATTGGCGAAGTTAGTATTTTGGCAAATTTCGGTTGGTAGGTGAGATTTCGATCCGGGAGTCGGAATGGAATTCCGAGAGTTGCAGTAGTTCCATTAGGTGATTTTGGATGTGTGTGCAAAATTTCAGGTCATTCAGAGGAGTTTTGATTGGGGTTTCGATCGAATGTGTGTTTCGGAAGTTTTGAAGAAACTTAGGCTTGAATCCGATGTGAATTGATAATTTTAGTGTTGTTTTATGTGTTTTGATGATTGGAACAGGTTCGTATGATGTTTTGGGATATGTTAGTGCCTTTGGTTGAGGTCCCGGGGTCTCGGGATGAATTCGAGTGGTTAAACGAGAGTTTTGAAGTTTGCTTCAGGTCTGTTGTTGTCATCTGGTATTTCCGCTTCTGCGAAAATGGACTGCAGAAGCGGTTCCACAAAAGCGGGTGAGGCATCGCATAAACGGTTGGTGGTATGGTAGAGTAGTCCGCAAAAGCGTACCCTTTTCGCATCAGCGGGTCCACAGGAGCGAGTGAATAACCGCAGAAGCGGTCTTGGGTAATCCGCAGAAGCGGAAAATGAGTCGCAAAGGCGAAAATTGGTTTTAAATGAAAATTCGCATAAGAGGGAATTTGGCTGCAGAAGCGGTTCTGCATAAGCGGTAGTGGGTCCACAGAAGCGAAAATCGCTGTAGGCAGAAGAGTTTTATATTATTATTTCATCTGCGAGTTCCTCCATTGTTAGCTGCCTTAAGAGCTTTGTGGTATAGATTGAAGAGGATTTTGATGGGAAGTGATTAGAGGTAAGTCTCGTGAACTAGAAACGTCATTTTATTGAAGAATCAACCTTTAATTCTTGGAAAAATTGGGTAAAAATTGGAAGAACTAGGGCTTGGTTTTTTAAATGAAAATTTGGGATTTGAGGGGGGCATTTGGGCTCCGATTTTGATAAATTTGATATGTATGGACCCGTGGCGAGATGAGGAGTCCGGAGATGTGAATTTCGTAATTTTTTGAGAAGTGGGCCCGGGGCTCAGGTTTTGCCAACTTCGTGATTTTTGATATTTTTCGAGTCTTTTCGATTGGGCTATGATTCATTAGCCTATTGTGACGCATTCCTTGTGGTTTTGATCAGATTCAACGCACGAGGAGGTTGATTCGAGGGGAAAAGGCTTAGCAAGCTAGACTTTTGGCCGGCTAGAAGTGAGTAATGACTTTAAATGATGTCCTGAGGGCTTGAGGTCCCGGATTAGCACAACTTGGTGCTGTGTTGAGATGAGACATGCGTTCAATGGCGAGCGCGGAGTCATTTACTATTGGGGACTGTGACTTGGTCCAGTCCGGATGATATTTTACCGCGTACTAGCTATGACTTGTTATTTTTCACTATGATTTGGGCTTGTTGCCATATTTGGGCTTATTGCCGACTGTTTGAACTCTTTATGAACTATCATCACTGTTTTCCCTCACTATTTGAAATATTATTTGAACTCAGTCCATGTCATTTACATTGTTTTATGAACTCAGCTATATTTTACTCAAACTTGGAGTTTTAACTGATATTTGAACTATTGTTTGAGCTGAGTGTTATTGTTTTACTGATGCCCGAGGGGCTTTTGACTATTTTGGACTGATACAGTCCAAGAGCCATATGTGAGGGCATGATGAGTGATGCGAGGAGGCTTTCAGGCCTCGAGTGATTGGTGAGGAGGCTTTCAGGCCTCGAGTGATTGGTGAGGAGGCTTTCAGGCCTCGAGTGTATTATGAGCAGGCTTTCAGGCCTCGCATTGATATTGTTCAGTCTTTCAAGCCTTATTGATAGCGCTTGGGCTGAAGGAGCCCCTCAGGAGTCTGCACACCCAAGTGAGTGCGGGTACCCATGTGATTGAGAATGAGCCCGAGGGGTTGATGTTGTACTGTGTGATTGATACTGAGCCCGCAGGGTAGGAATTGAGCTGAGAGTTTGATATTGCTCCTGAGGGGCAGGTTTCTGAGCATTTTCTTATTGATTGTGAATAATTGTTTTAACCGTTTTCAAAGAGAATTTCTTACTATATTTCACTGGTTTTACTGTTTATTTTATTTTTTTCTGCTTGGGGTAGCATTACTTGTGCCTTTATGGGATTCTATGTTCTCAGTCATTATTTATTTTTATTACTCACTGGGTCGGAGTACTCACATTACTCCATGCACCATGTGTGCAGATACAGGAATAGCTGAGTTCGTTCCTGAGCGCTGATTTTCCTTCCAGACCAGGCGGACCTGGAGAGACGAGGTAGCTGTCGACGTCCACATCCCTGTTTCTTCCTTATCATCTGTATTTCACTTATCTTCAGACTATGTTCTTACATACAGATTGTAGTATTTCATTTAAACCCTGTAGTAGCTCATGACTTGTGACACCCCGATTGCGGGTTGGATTTGGGATGGTATCCTTGTTATCACTGTTATTCCGCATTAATGGTTACATTATCCGTGCTTTAGACTTGTTCATGTTAATGATTGTTAAAGAGAAACTGTAAATACTATGTTGGTTGGCCTTATCTTCACGAGAGGCGCAATCACGGCCAGGTGGGAATTGGGTCATGACAACCACGATGAACTGGTCGGGTTATTTGAGCATGTCTATAGTGACAACCCCTGCCGTGGTAGAACTGATCCCCAGAAGGAATGCCACCAAAACTCTTTGATCCACGAGGCCTCCCTCTCAACTCACGTCTGGCAGCGAACCGACTTTATCTCCTAGCAATGTCAACAACCTCCTCAAAAGAAATACCAAACACCTTATCCCTAGTTATGAGGATCTGCAACTGATATATGAGGCCATCAATGAACCTCCTGATCCACTCCATGTCTGTGGGAACCAACTAAATAGCATGACAGGCCAACTCAAAAAATTGCATCTCGCTCGACATCACAGTCATATCATTCTGATGCAAATACTCAAACTGCCTGCACAGCTCCTCTCTGCGGGACTGCGACCCATACTTCTCCATGAAGAGAATGGAGAACTGCTACCATGTAAGGGGCACTGCACCAACCGGCCTACGCTTCTCATAAGCCTCCCACCAAGTGAAGGTGACTCCAGAGAACAGAAAGGTAGTGAACGAGACCATACTAGTATCTAGGATACCTTATGTACGGAGAATCCTCTGACACTTATCTAAGAAACCCTAGGCATCCTTGCCCTATGCACTGCGGAAATTCAGAGTCAGAAGTCTACCAAACCTCTCCAATCTACACTGATCATCATCGGGCATGACAGGAACCACATAGTCCTGAGCAACTGCAACCGGCTGGGCTGGTAGTGCCCCTGGTGTTTGGAGTCCTTGTACCACCTGCTCTGGTGTACGGGCGGTGAGAGTCTGAGTGTCTCCCCCTGCCTGGGAAGTGGTTGATGTAGTAAGGAGACTGCTTGAGTAAGACTAGTGCACATGGTCAGAATCTGAGCTAAGGTTTCCTGAAGACCTGGAATCACGAAGAGCTAAGGTCTCCTAAAGACCTGGAATCACGAAGGGCACAGTTGGAATCATGAAGGGCACAGAAAAAGGAATTGAAAGTTAGAAAGTTGACCGAGCCCCATATGAGTTCCCTCACTCCAGCCCAACTACACCCATTCAACCCAAATCACCCAGACCCACGCCCCTAACCCGTCGGTTCGATGCGCCCCATTCGTCCAAATCATAACACAAAACAAAGAGAAGCCTAATCCCTAAATCCCCACACGACTGCTCTTCTTCTTCAAATTCCGGCCAAAATCCAGGCGAGTGAGCCCAATCTCACAATCACTCGTCCCCTCCTTCTCTCCTCTTTCCATTTCTAACCGTTTCTGACAGATTCCATGCCCTCGCCTCTATTCTCACGTGTTGGAAGTCTCTAGAAGGCATATGCTTGGTGAATGGGGAGCGTGGGATCGATTTCAATTGATCCCAACCCTTCATTCATCAGGTTTGTGCCTGATACGTAGAGGAAATCTTTCAAAGAAAAGCGGAATTTTTGACGGAATTTTCAGAAAACTAAGGGGGTAAGAACTTAGGAGAGTAAAAATGGAAGAAAAGGTTTAAGGATTTTTGGAGGCTTCTTCTTTTGGGTTTTGTTCTTCAGAAATTTTATTCTTCCTATTTTCAAATTGTTCTTTCAATTTCATGGCATCCGAACAGAGAAAAGGGATATAGAGTTTTAGTTTTGAGTTTTCAAAATTTTGTTTCTTCTGATTTTAGGGATACAAAAAAAAGGAAAAAAAAAGTTGTTTATTGTTTATCTACTCTGCTCAAATCCAAAAAATGTATTCCGCTATTGGATGTCGATTTTGAATCTATTTTATTAAGCATGGGGATTATTTGAAGTGTTGAAGCTGAGATTGAGAACTCTTTCTTCCTTCGCTTTGAGACTGATTTTCTGGGAGTTAAAGTGCTTTATTGAGTTGTATTGTTGCTGTTCGTGGCTGTTGGTCCCTGCTTCGCGGTTTATTTGATTTTCAGCGCTGAATTTCTCATTGTATATTCACAATCAAAGTTTAATCGAAAGCTCAATTTCAGGTTCATTTGCTGATTCTTTCTCTTATCTTGTTTGTGGTGTGATTAAAGTGTGGTAAGAAATTTAGGTTTGTTAGTTTGGCGAGTTGTTTGCAATTTGGGTGCAAGGGTCAATTGGTGACTGATTTGAGTACACTATCTGGTATATTTTACCTTGTTTCAATATTTCAAGGTTGTGTTTGGTCTTTGCTCTTAGTCTTATATGATTCAATTTGAATTTGTCAAATAGCATGTTTAGTTGGTGAGTAAGAATGGATAAGTCGCAATTTAGTTTGAATTAAAACTGTTGGCAATATGTTCACTGTCGCTTTGGTTCATTGTCCAAATATGCTTGTCTCTGTTGGTTTGGATCGACTCATCTCCAGCTTATTAAGTCCTTTATCTGTTCGTCTTCGCTCCTATCTGCTTGACATTTGCATCGAGTTGCTTCCTTGTCTCCATGTGGAAATGCACTCTAATCTTCATGCTGTAAAAATATACATCTATTGTATTCATGAAGCAATTCCCTTGAGCATTTTGTTTGTTTTCTTGAGGTTGTGCTTGAGATACATTACTTAAATCCTAAAACTAAGTCTTAGTAATTCTTCTTGAGTTCTTAGGATAGTAATAGTGTCTAGGTTGTGAATTTGAGTGATTCGTGTAGTATCATGTTCTGTTTGATTTCAAAATCTGGCACTAATTTGCATTGGTTTATGTTTTGCTGAGTTAGACCCGTGTTAGTTTGTCTTGGTTCCTTCATGTTAAATGACACGGGCAGTAGGATTCTTTGTTGACTACAAGAATTTGTAAATCTGGTACGTCGCTTGACGATTCATTCCTGTCAGATCTTGGTTTAAATTAGTGTTGAAACTCAACTGCTTCGCTGCTTGTATATGTAGATTTGCTCTATTTTCCTTCTCCGATTCAAAAGTTATCTTCATTGCTACAGCTGTAAGAATTTTGTTCTTTCACGCTGCTAAAAACAGTTGATTCGAGCAATGAATCATGCTGAAACGTGCAGTATTTTGGGACATCTGTTTGGACTGTGAGCCTGCTGAAAATTTGCCTTGTCTGGCACTATTTAAGCAGCAAATCTGTACAGTTTATTTTTTTTTAAATGCAAATTATGCACTCTTGGCTCTCATAGGTTTGGTTGCTAGATAGTTTAATATCTGAATGAGGTTTAGCTTTGACTGTTAGTTGTGCAAGTTAAGTTTTTCTTCAGCCATTTGCTGAACAACCTTGAGCTGTTTGTCCTCACATTCCTGTATGTTCCTTACCCCAACAGTCACAGCCTGAGCTCTGTTCACTTGCTAAAGGCTCTTTAGAATTTTAGCCTCATGATTCACTTGACCTCTGGTTCCAGATTTGAAAGGCATAAAACAGAGTTTGGAAACATTGGTACAGATTTTAACAAGTTGATTTATGAGAAGAGTAATTGAGTGAATGTTTCATACCTTGGACAGTTTTGTTTCCTGTTGGATGTCTTTCCCATTGAGACTAGAATTGACAGGCCTTTGAGAGTTCCTCATGCTTATGTCTTCCTCATGCTTATGTCTTCCTGCTATTGTAACCATACATCCCTCTTATACGGACATGTTAATATGTTGTTTGAGGTATTCTGATGTTCATTATTCTCCTGAGATTGTTGTGGTACGTACTTATGCGAGTTAAGTCGCGCAATTGAAGTTTCCTGGAAAAGAGTATTTGATTGCAATCAGCTGGAATTGAGTGCTCATCTAGTTTTTGGGAACGCTGATTATTTTGTTTGCTTTTTTTTTATGTAAGTTATATAGTTCAGGAATTAATTCTCATGGACATTGTAGTTTGTTTGAGCTGTTTAAACTACAATCGTGATTGTGGACACGTTCGCATGACATAATTTCTAAAAACAAAATCGGAGTATGCATTCGCGCAACATCGGCCCAAACTCTCTTTATAATAATAAAGCGTTATTAATTGTGGATATGTTCGCGTGACATGATTTTTGACGTGCCAAACAAGCTGGTATACGTATGCGTAACCCGTTTCAAGATAACTTTCTAATTAAAAGCGGTGACAAAAGTAAATGCACATAGGTTTTTAAATCAATAATTAAATAATTTCATAAGCCAAGTATTATCAAAGAGACTGTGCTAGAACCATAGAGCTCGGGAGTGCCTAACACCTTCTCCCAGGTTAACAGAATTCCTTATCCAGATTTCTGATTCGCAGACTGTAATAACAGAGTCATTCTTTTCCTCGATTCGAGATTTAAACCGGTGACTTGGGACACCATAGATCTCCCAAGTGGCGACTCTGATTTTTAATTAAATAATCCTGTTTCGATTGTTGCTTCAAGTTGGAAATTACTCCCTTTATTATACCCCTTCCGGAGGTGTAGTAGAAAAAGGAGGTGTGACGGATGTATCCAAAACTAGGACCCTATCCTGAATTGGGGCAACTGGTGGATCTACATGTGCTACCCTAGCTGCTATGTGGGTTACACCTCGGCCTTTCGCAATCCCAACTGGTGGTAATGGTGGTTCTCCGTCCTAACCAGTAGCACGTATCCTCACCATCTATGAGAGAATAGAATAACATAAGTTTAGTTACCATAATCAACATGTTTGCACGATAAGGATTCAAGAATGTGAAGTTTCCTAAGGGTTCTGCAGTCTCTCGAAGATAATTACAGACGTCTCTGCACCAATTCGCAAGATTCTACCAAACCTGCTCATGACTCATGAGACCTATGTAACCTAAGCTCTGATACCAACTTGTCACAACCCCAAACTCTATACTGTCATGATGGTGCTTATCGTGGTACTTGGAAAGCCGACACCTTTCAAAAACACTTTGATATTTCAATAAAAGATAAGTCAAAAATTTTTCATAACAGAGATTTCATAAAACTTTAAACTCAAAATAGGATACGGATAAGATAGCCCGATATCGGGGTGTCACTAAGTCATGAGTATCTAAAAACCAGTCTAGAATAAGAATTTACAAGGTTCCACCAGATACCAAAAAGAAAGAAAAAATAACAATAGAAGGAGAGTCTAGGGTTGCGGACGCTGGCAGCTACCTCATATGTCTCCGATAGCCAAATACCCACAAACTCAACGATCTCTGTGACCGATCTCACTTGGAACTGCACACAAAGTGCAAGGAGAAACATGAGTACTTCCAACTCAGTAAGTAACAGAAATAAATAAGGAACTGAGAAGCAGTGACAAGCTATGCAAATACAGTTTATTTCAAAAACTTTCAAATAAAGATCATTCATACTTTCAAATTTAGTAGTTTAAGGCAAATCCGTTCATGCTCAAGTAAACCAAATATCAAGTCTTCCAGAAATTTGCACAAAAAGGACAGATAACAACTGAGCACAACAAATAGTTGGAAATAAGACCAGTCTCTCAAGACATCAGTCACTCAACTCGTCTCAACAGCTCAATCCCTCAGCTCTCAGCCCTCAGTAATCACACTCAATAAGTACGTGCGCTCACTGGGGATGTGCAAACTCCAGAGGGGCTCCTTCAGCCCAAGCGCTATAATCATTACGGGCAACTCACGTGTTGCACGAATAACTCACATGCTATAATATCACATCAAAATCCGCACGGACACCTCACATGTTGGGACAACTCACATATCATAATATCAACATCTCACCACTCGGCCCTAGGCCTCACTCAATTATCACCCTCCCTAATGTCTCGAAGTCTCATAAATCATATAAAACAGCCCAAACAGAGATAATAACAAGTATCTACAATGAACAGTAAGGAGGCATAATATGTAAGAAAAGCTATGACTGAGTACAAAACAAAATTTAGTAGTTAATTCAGCAAGTAAACGACTTCTACGGGTCCCAACAGTGATATCATAAGGCCTAAAACATGATTTATGATATGAAGGGTAGTTAATTTCCATAAAAATAGAGGAACACATAGTAAATAGTACGCTATTCAATTCCACAATCTCACGGAACGGACAAAGTCACAATCCCTTCGGTGCATGCTCACACGCTCGTCACCTAGCATATGCGTCACCTACAAAATAGTTATACAACACAAAATACGGGATTTCATACCCTCAAGACCAGACTTACTACTGTTACTTACCTCAATTCGAGCAAAATCCTACTTTGTGGTGCCTTTGCCTCTCGAATAAGCCTCCAAACATCCCGAATCTAGCCACAAACAATACAATACGATCAATATAGGCTAAAGGAAATAATTTCACAAGAGAAATACCAAATTATAGCCAAAATTAGAAATCGGCTGAAACCTAACCCCTGGGCCCACGTCTCGATATCCAAGAAAAGTCACAAACCCGAAATTCCATTCACTCACGAGTCTAACCATACTAAATTTGCTCAAATCCAATAACAAAATACCATTCAAAACCCCAAAATTCTAACTTAAGAACACTTCATATTCTTTCCCAATTTTCCACACCAAATCACAAATTAGATGATAAAATCAAAGATAGAATCATGGGATTCAACCAAAACCAAGTGAGAAACACTTACACCAATCAACTCCCTAAAAATTCCTTCAAAAATTACCCAAATCCGTGGTCTCTAGCTCAAAATATGAAAAATGGGTTCAAACCCTCGAGTTTGAAATTTAATACTACCTGTCGAGATTCCTTCTTCGCTAACGCGATAGTGCTCTCGCGTTCGCGTAGACCAATTGGACTGCCTATTGAATTTACTCTTCGCGAACGTGACCTTAGCTTCGCGAACGTGAAACTTTACCATCTCAAAAAATCGCAAACTCGACCACCCCTCACGAACGCGACCACCCCTCGCGAACGCGTAGACCACATAGATGGGGTCCCCAACTACCTTTTCTCTTCTTCATGAACGCGATACTCCTCTTGCGTTCACAATGCACCCTAATCCTGAACCTTTAGGAATACGTCCCTTGCTTCGCGAATGCAAAGAACGATTCTCCCTTGATCTTCAAATACTTTTCACGAACACGAGACCTGCCTTGCAAACGCATAAGAGGAAACCAACAACAACAAAATACCAGCAGATCGGCTATCTCTCAAAGGCCATAATTAATCCGTTAACAACCCGAAACTCATCCGACGCCCTTGGGACCTCAGCCAAACATACCAACACGTCCATTACATCATACGAGCATAATCAAATCATCAAATCACTCCGACTAACATCAAAAATACGAATTACACACGGATTCAAGCCTAAGGAGCTTCTAAACTTCCAAATTCCACAAACAACATCAAAACCTATCAAATCTCGTCCGAATGAACTCAAAATTTTCATCCAAATCAGAAATGACACCACAAACCTTCTCCATTTTCCAAAAATTCAATCCGAACCCAATATAAAAATTTCCACTGCCGGCCAAAATTGCCAAAATTTCAACTTCCGCCAATTCAATTCTAATTCTACTACGGACCTCCAAATCACATTCCGGATGCGCTCCTAAGTCCAAAATTACCTAACAAAGCTAACAGAACCATCAACATTCAAATCCGAGGTCGTTTACACATAAGTCAATATCCTGTCAACGTTTCCTACTTAAGCTTCCAAATAAGAGACTAAGTGTGTCAATTCACTCCGAAACCATTCTGGACCCGAACCAACTAACTCGGTATATCATAATATAGCTTTAGAATACTTAAGAAGCAGGAAATGGGGGAATGGGGCTATAACAATCGAAACGACCGGTCGAGTCGTTACACCTTGCTTGTAGCCTGCTTATATGCAAAATATGTGCCGATATTGACATAGGTCAATATAGGTTTCCATGAAGAGAATGTCAATGCACCACATCGTTACTCAGTATTTAAAGCAATCCTCCCACTAAAATTGGAACTTGACTCTGAAAGAAGTATGTATACATAATATAAGAAAATTCTAAAAGCTTTTGATGAAGAGTTAAAACAAACAACTTATATATCTAGTATAAAGTTTTCTTGATGTCATTCATGAAAATTCTTGTTCTTCTTTTCTGAAAAAAATATGAAATTCAAAAAAAATAAATATATAAAATGTTCTCGAAACAATCCTTGTAAATTTTCTAAAGCATTTTTTTTTCTAGGGAGTTCCATTGATTCTGACATTCTTTCTGATTCTGATTATGAAAATATCACCATATGATCGGTATGGTGGACGATCCCAGCTCGATCGCCTAGACCCCATTCATGTGGTGCCTCACACTCCAAGATTCTAGCATGCTCGCGTTCTTGTGCCTTACCAGGGCACTTCTATCATAGTACCGAATCAACGGTATACTAATCTCCTACTCGGGCACGAGTAGTTTTGAGGTAATATAAACCACTATAGGCTATGTACCCTTCTCAGAGATCTAAGGAATATCCCAAAATATTCTTCTGAGTATTTCTTGTATCACAAAATTTAAAATAATGATATACCTCAAAAGTTCTCAAAACAGTTTCATAAAATCATGCAAAAAATATTTCATAGCTTATACATTAAAGAAATATATGCAAGTCATGGATGCATGAGATATGATTTACGGAACAACATACTATTTTTAAGTTATTACCATGATAGGTTTCAGTAAAACGCCTATAACTTTTTATTGGAACATTGAAATGATGAACGGTTTAAAATGTTAGAAACTAGACTTCAAGTTCTTTCTTTTGATTTATAGCTCAAATCTCAATAATTATATATATTGATAGACATGCCCATTGAAACCTAAGTCATGCGCGGCTAAGGTCATTTTCATCTCTTAAACAACTCCAATGGATTCTAATTTACTCCTCTCCTCTTATAACCATCCATTCAACCTTCTAAACATAAGTTGCCTTCATACCTTTTCACACATCTTTGTGTCCAACATAGAGCGCGAGAACATAATACTTAGCAAAAGTTTTCTAGGACTTTAATTTATACAATTATTATATTAACTCAAAGTTTTCAAGCTCATATGTCGCTAACAATTAAATTCTTTAATTTCTAATTTCAATAGAGCATCTTTTATTTATGAATTTTGAAAATTATTGCTTTTATACTTTCCACGTGACTTTTTCTAATTTCAATAGAAAAAAAAAAGAATGATATAGGTTTCGTACAAGAATTAGACATGTCACAAATTAAAGTACCAAATTTTGATGTGACAATATAACTGCATGGTGTATAAAATTATATAGAAGTCATTTTTGCACATTTGGTATCTTTCCTTTATATTGGATCCATTATTATATCCTAGTCCTGTGTAATTATCAAATCTTTCCGTACGTGGTCCTCCTTTCTTTGTTTCCTATAAAATTATTATATAGTGTTTGAAATGCTAAAAAATGTAGTCTATTTGAGGACAGGTAGCTCCAAAATAATTTCTTTTTTAAAAGTTTAATTTTTTATTTTTAACCCTTAATTAGTGCCACTATACAATATGCGATTCAATTGCAATAAAAAGTTTAACTTTGTAATGAAGTAGTACTAATTACTAAAGCAATTAAAAAACACAGGATATAAGTAGTACTTATTTTTATTACATTTGCAAGAATCTACTGGTTACGGATCTACACAGATTCTTCAAATATTTTAAGCTTACTTAAACGGATGGATATTAAATACAACAAACAGTGTTAAACTTAGAGAAAGTATTACAACACTTATTACAAGTCGCTGGTGGGCAGCTGCACAAAACTTTATTAAAACACAATAATAATATTTCTAATGACATATACTATCCTAATCAGAGAATTTCTTCCGGAGTTGTTTAATCACTTTCTTATTAAGCTGGAAACCTTTGGCAAGAACATCATCGAGAATAGGCGTATCCGAAGCAAAGATTGAATTGGGAATCATGACGAATCCAGGATTTTGACTGTTGTAAGAAGCGAGTATGGTTGCATTTTTTTCCCCCACGTTATACAGGAAGTGAATAAGCCCCTGTGGTATCACAAAAACATCGCCAGGATTCAAAATTTTCGAGAAGAGATGACTCTTAAAGATATTTGGAGAATCAGGTAGAAGAAATCCAGCATAAATAGTTCCTTCCAATATAGTTATGAGCTCTGTAGCTCTTTGGTGTGTGTGTAGTGGAATAAGGCCACGTGGCTCAAGGTCAGCACGAATGAAAGAAATACCAAGTGTGTTGAGTCCAGGCATTGTGTTTACATCCACAACAGTTACAGAATAACCAAACTTAGCCCGAACTATATTTCCACTTACGTTTAGACCTGAAGCAAAGAAATCATTTGCTGTGGCTAGCTTTGGGTCTTTGCAAATCTTTCCATTCACCAAAACTGCACAAGTTAATGAAATGAAACTAGCAAATTATTCATATGTTAAGAGCTAAACAGTAATTATATATATATAGTGCTTAAAAGCAAAAAGCAAAAAAAAAAAAAAAATGAAAAAAAAAAGACCAACAACAAGGTTCATGTGGCTTGAAAAGAATATGTACGAAATTTTTTTCCAAAGTTTCATGGTGCCAGTGATCCCGCACCCTTACACGTGGGTCCGCCTCTGAGCACGTGCTTCTTTAGAGTGTGAAGTGCACAATTTTTGGATAAGTACCAAACATATATGAATTTACTACTATATATAATCAATTTGCAATGAGAATAACTTATTTCAGCATGCAATTTATAATAATGTCAACATTAGTCCAACTTCACAAATTTGAGATTCGAATAAGAACCGACTGATTCTCATTTGGGATAATTATGCGCGTCATTATTTGAAGCACATATTTCTTTGAAGTGCATGACTTCACCTATGAAGCGACGAAGTGATATATATGGCTTTTATCAACATTATAATATAACATACAATATTGTTTAAAATAGGAAAAAGAAGAAATTAGTTCAAAAAAGACTTTCGTGACTATAGAAGGATGATTTACCAGAAGCGTTAATGTCTTTAACTCCAACACATATGTCTTGTAGAGGATTGAGATCATAGGCATAAGACAATTGGGAAGAAAAGAAAGCAGCAATGGCTAAAATTGTTATTAACCAGCTCATGCTCATTGTTATAGCAAAGTCTAGTTTCATTAAATTTGGAACAAGTTTGTTTGCTTTTGGCTTATTATACTACGTACTTATAGCACAATCTGGTCAATGTCTAACATCCCTTTTCCCTCTTAGTCATTTTTAATATTCTTGCTTCCATTTGTTAAAAAGGAAAGTCAAGGTAATTTCTCATATTAAAATGCAAGCAGGTTCCAGCTGATCAAGAAGTAACCATTAATCAAGAATCTAGTGATCTGTTCTACCTCTAATCAACGTCAACAGCTATGTTGCTCGGACTCTCTGAAAATATCGTCTGGTGCGTGTCGAATACTCCAAAAGTAGTGTATTTTTGGAGTATCCGACACGGGTACGGCAACATTTTGGAGAGTTCGTGCAACATAGGTCAATAGTCAATTTCACAACTCCGCGCATGGTGAATTTATGTATTCATTCAAAGTTTAAGTTATGTACATTGTTAGTGTAAAAGAAATTTACACGCTGATTCAGAATTTTAGTTTAATGAGTTCAATTTTTATTTTATTTTTTACTATTGAACTCATTACATAATTAACATTATGGGTTCAAAACCTATGTATTTATTAAATATATATATACTCCATACTAACGTTACAACGTTCAGTTGAACCCGTACTCGGGTAGCTACATCCGCCCTGACTCTAGGTCACCAAAAGTAAAGAATATTTATAGATAAACCTTCTTAAAACTGTAGAGGTAATCTGATGATGTATAAAGTCCTTACAATGATGCATATATAACTTAAACTCATTCAAGATAGTGTGTTAAAATAGAAATGTCTTAACAAACAATCAAATGTTAGTCAATTGGTACATTTCACAGCAAAATTTAGACTTTGAATTGGAAAAATGAGATAAGTCCACGATTGAATTGTTAATCTAGCTAGCATGTTGTCATAATTTATTATTTGCTAGTAGTACGATTGTATCTTCGCCAACAAATGAATGCATGTTCTCATCTTAATTAGTATGAATTAAATGTGCAGGGAACTCCTAAATGCTAGCCCACCATTCAATCATAGCAATATTATTGACGAGTTAATTTTACGTGTGATCACTGGATTAATTCACTATAATAGCAAAGTCATAAAATTATTTGTTTGACACATTAAAGTAACATAATTTTACCACTAGAACAGTGAAGTCATAAAACTATTACGTTCAAGTAACTGAACTTTACTCACTATAACATTAAAATTACAAAACCTTAAATACTGTAACAATAAAGTCATAAAATTTTACCCAATATAACTGTAAAATCACCTTCATGTGTAGGTTGTCGTTATAGTAGATAAATTTTGGTGACTTGGCTATTATAATAGATAAAGTTTAGTTATTTTAATGGGACAAAATAATTTTAGGACTTTACTGTTATAAAGGGTAAAGTTTGACTTATAGTTATAATGGATAAAATTGAGTTATATTTATGTCATAAAATAATATTGTGATTTTACTTTACTATGGGTAAAGTTCAATGATTATAAGTGAAATTAACTCGATTATTGCATCATTAATTTATGATAGACAACATAGATCATTAATATTAATCATCTTTAGCCCGTTCTAGATTCGCACCAAATTAAAATGATAAAAACTTACTCGCATTCAAATATTAATAAATTAAATAACTTAAACTTAACAATTTATAAAAACTAAAGTGAGAGTTGATATCACTTAACCCAATATACACTGACAAGGATATAAACAATTTTAGAGTTTGGAAGCGGATTTTTGAAAGTACTAAAGAGGTGACAAGAAGTAGAGAGCTACGAGAAAAAGAACAAACTAACGAGTATGAATTAGGTCACCTAAAGATGTGTCTAAGGCTAATATCTATAGGTGCTACGGGCTCTAGGAATGGAATTAAAATCTCGAAAATTTAAGTTGGAGAATATGATGAAATTAATACAGTAGTAAATTAGTATCGATGCCTTCTCTATCAATTATAGCACGAAACATAATCTTAAATATATTTTTAGGAAATGTTGGTGTAACACTGCAGACGGTAGATAGAGTACCACATCGGCAAAACACAAGAGGGATGTTGGGTATATAAGTTAACAAGACTTATACTCTAGTGATGCGTTTTAAACCCGTGAGAGCCTAAGCCCACTTTTGTATCAGCCTTGTCGATGGTGGGTCAGAGTTCAACTGAGTTTAGAAAAATCCTGATTAGGCGAGGCAAAACCCAAAGCGGATAATATCACTAGTGAGTTGGGCTGTTACTGTTGGCAGTTCATTTCTTTTTTGTTTTTGGTCAAGACACATGCTCGAAGTAACCTAAATAGTCGTTTAACCAACCGTTAAATTTAAAAATAATAGACGGATGTATAACATATGTATAATTCTTATATTAAATTTATATAATTGTATATAATCAATACATAATTTATGTATACAGACTAAAAAAAATAAATAGTTAATCCGATTGGCTAATTGTGTAAAAATCTCTTTCGTTATCTTCTAGGCACAAAAGAAAATTAACGGGTCCAAAATGAAAAATCATAGTACTCTTTTCCAACTTTTCTTGAGTAGTTCGTTTGTCAAACTAAACTAATTTATGAGTAATAATAACTAGTAAAACTTTTTGCCTCTCCCACCAATTCCTTTCCTTTTCAACAAAAATTCAATCAAAGAAAAGGTCGATTTGACTCGAATCCTGTACTTGATTTTGAATCCTATGCGGTTAGTGATGTGATATAGGAAGTTTTTCTTTTGTTATTAATGTTATTTCAGTCGGCTAGTTGGAAAAACTTTAATGTATTTTGGGATCCATTGGAAAAAATATTGGGGTTGGCCTCCTGACTTCAATGCCTTTATTGAAGTAATGTCACGACCCACATCTCACTCCGTAAGATGTCGTGACGGCACATAATCTCTACGACTAGGTAAACCTAACATTTGCTGAATAATAAAAATGAAAGCATATATCTAATAGCTAACTGTAACAGATAATTAAATAGCTGATATAAATGCCGCTCAGCATGTACAATAACCAACTCTCGAATATATACAAAATTTTCCCAAGACCCGAAACATTATAAGTCACAAACTTCTGATAATTTTCTAATTGTTTTGTACATCAATATCTAGAAGAAACGAAGGAGGAACAATACAAAATATTGAAAGGGACTCCGAGGTCTATGGACGCGGACAGGTGTACTGTGAAGTCTCTGGAGCAGCAACAGCTATGCAACTACAAGCGAGGCTAGTAGAAGGTACCTGGATCAGCACACAAAAACATGCGCAGAAGAGTAGCATGAGTTCATCACAACGGTACCCAGTAAATACAAAGCCTAACTTCGGCCGAGTAGTGACGAGGTCAGGTCAGGGCCCTACTGGTATATATAAACTAAATAAGGAAAAATAGAAATATCACAATATAATAAGAAACTGAAACTTAACAAAAGGCAATCACAGAGGAATAACAGTTCATTACACAGGAATAACAGCAGGGGATGTCCCGAGATACCATCTCGTAGTCCCAAAAGTAAATGCTCAGGGGAGATCTTCCGGGATAGTGTCCCGTAGTCTCAAAGTAAATATGTAGGGCGAGATCACCCGAAATACCGTTCCGTAGTCCCAAAGTAAATACACAGCTCAAACAATGGAAATAATAGTTACAGCAAGAAAGCCTACAGTTTAGATTAAGTACAAGTCAAGAAAAAAGCAGAAAATCCACTAAGCATGTTGCACAGAGTTCAGGTAAGCATTTAAGGCATATAGACATGCTATTCTAGGCTAAACAGGATAACTACACATGGTGGTATAACTCAAATAAGAAGGAACATGTTATTACTCTATAAAAAATGAATTTTCAACAAATAGCCTGTGTATGAACTCATCACCTCACGTACACGGTGCTCACATATCACAACAGTACCAAATCCAAAGGGGAGTTCCCCCACACAAGGTTAGGCAAGCCACTTACCTCAAACCAAACTCAATCAACCGATAACAATGCCTTTTCTACGAATATCCGACTCCGAATGACACAAATCTAGCCAAAGGCAATTACGTATCATAAATACAACTATATTAGACTAATATAATTAATGAAATCAAGACTTTAATAAGAAATTCAAAAATTGCCCTGAAAAGTCGACCTCGAGACCCCGTCTCGGAATCGGATAAAAGTCACAAAATATGAACACCCATTCACTCACCAGTTCACTTGTATCAAAATTATCAAAATCTCAATCAAAACTCAAAATCTTAGTTGAAGAACTTCTTCTCATTTTTTCCAAATTTTCAACTTAAATCCGAAATTAAAAGATGGAAATAATGATAGATTAGTGGGATATAACTAAAATAAAGTGTAGAATCATTACCCATTCTATGTCTCTAAAAATCCCACAAAATCTCATCCAAATCCAAGCTCTCAAACTCAAAGTTTTTGTTAAAAATGGCCAAACCCTTATTTTAAAATATAATCTGCTGCCGAGTAGTTCCTTCTCCGCGAACACAGCCACACCCTCGCTTTCTCGTATAACAAAATTTCACCGACCAAAATCCCTTTTTCGCGAATGCGAGTGACCGCTCGCAAACGTGTGCCTTCCACTTCCTACTGCTTTGTGAACGCGAGCCCTACTATGCGAACTCGTAGAACAAATCCTTGGGGTCCCAGATGCTCCACTTCCTCTACGCAAATGCAATCACATTAATGCGTTTGCGATGTACTAATGATCAAAGCTTCGCGAACGCAGACCCATCTTCGTGAATGTGAAGAACAACTTCTCCTCCTGCCCCACCTCCTCTTCGCGAACGGTAAGACGGAAGCCAGAACTGGAGACTTCAGAAAATCTGTAATTTCTTCACAAGTCTTAAAATGATTCATTAACCACCCAAAAGCAACTCGAGGCCCCCGGAACTCAAATAAACATACCAACCAGTCCTAAAATATCATACGAACTTAGTCAAGCCCTTGAAACACATCGAACAACAACAAAAACACGAATCACTCTCCAATCCAAACTTAATGAACTTGAAACTTCATATTTCTATAACCGATGCCGAAACCTATTAAACTACGCACGATTGACCTCAAATTTTGTACACCAGTCATATTCAATATTACAGACCTACTCCCACTTTCAGAATCATAATCCGATCCCAATAGCAAAAAGTCCATTTCCTCTCCAAATTCTCAAAAATTCAGCTTTCACCATTTCAAGCCTAAATCAGTTACAAAACTCAAATTCACGGTCCAGACATGCCCCTAAGTCTAAAATCACCCAACAGAGCTAACATAACCAACAAAACTCCATTCCGGAGTCATCTTCACACAATTTTGACTCCTGTCAAAATCCTAATACTTAAGCTTCTATTTAGAGACTAGGTGTCCCAAAATATTCCAAAACCAAAAACAAAACCTCCCAGCAAGTCACATAAGCAAAAATGGATATGGGGGAAGCAGTAATTAGGGGATCGGGACTATACTCTCAAAATAATCGGCCGAGTCATTACACCCTCCCCCTCTTAAAATAATCATTCATCCTCGAACGAGCATAGAGACATACTTGAAATGGTGAGGATAACGGCTGCACATATCATTCTCGATCTCCTAGTTGCCTCCTCGACCGACTAACCCCTCCACTGCACCTTCACTGAAGCAATGTTCTTTGACCTTATCTTTCAAATCTACATGTCCAAAATAGCCACCGACTCCTCAACATGAGATAGATTCTTGTCCAACTGGACTGAGCTGAAATCCAAAACATGATATGGATCACTGTGATACTTTCGGAGTATAGAAACATGGAATATCAGATGAACTCCTACTAGACTGGGAGGTAAACAAGCTCATAAGAAACCTCCCCAACTCGCTACGACACCACAAATGGACCAATGAATATTTGGATCAGCTTGCCCTACTTCCTAAAGGTCATAATGCCCTTCATAGGCTAAACCCGGAGCAAGACCGCTCTCCAACCATGAATGCAACATTGCAAACCTTTCGATCCACATAACTCTTCTGTCTGGACTGGGCTATGCAAAGTCGATCTTGAATCACTTTTACCTTCTCCAAAGTAACTTGAACCAAGTTTGTGCCCAATAGCCTATCCTTACCCAGCTCGAACCAACCCACTGGAGACCGATACCGTCTACCATATAATGGCTTATATGGTGCCATATGAATCCTCGAGTGATAACTATTATTGCAGGAAAACTCCGCAAGTGGCAAGAACTGATCCCAAGAACCTCCAAAGTCCATCACACATGTACAGAGCATATCCTCTAGTATTTGAATGGCGTGCTCGGACTGTCCGTCCATCTACGGGTGAAATACGGTGCTCAACTCAAGTACATAACTCATGTTGTACAGTCCTCCCGAATCGTGATGTAAACTGCGTACCTCTGTCAGAGATGATAGATGCTGGTATGCCATGAAGCCTGATAATCTCGCGGATAGAAACTCGAGCTAGCTACTCGAAAGAATAAGTAGTCATCACAGAAATGAAATAAGTTGACTTGGTCAGCCTATCTATAATCTCCCAAATGGATCAAACTTTCGCTGAGTCCGTGGGAGTGGAACAATGAAATCCATAGTGATTCGCTCCCATTTCCACTCCAAGATCTCTAAATTCTGAAGCAATCCACCCGGCTACTGATGCTCATACTTTACTTGTTGGCAATTTAGACACCAGGCTACATATTACACTATGTCCTTCTTCATTATCCTCTACAAATAATGTTGCCTCAAGTCCTAATACATCTTCACGGCACCCAGATGAATGGAGTACTGCGAACTATAAGCCTCCTAGAGAATCAACTCATGCAATCTATCTACATTGCGCACATATACATGCATCCTCAATGCACCATCATTACCAATAGTGACCTCCTTAGCATCACCGTGTTGACCATGTCCTTACGTATAAGCAGATGGGGGTCATTATACTAGCGCTCCTTGATACGATCATAAAGAGAAGATTGAGAGACCACACAAGCCAAAACTCGACTCAGCTCAGAAATATCCGATCAAACAAACTAGTTGGATAAGGCCTGAATATCCTGTGCCAATAATGGCCTCTCTACTGCTGGTAAATATGTTAAGATTCCCAAACTCACCGCCCTACGACTCAAGGAAACTAGGATGGTACAGAATAGTGATATCATAATCCTTAAGTAGCTCTAACCATCTTCACTAGCACAAGTTAAGATCCTTTTGCTTGAATAGGTATTGCAAACACCGGTGATAAGTGTAGATCTCACAAGGGACACCGTACAAATAGTATTGCCAAATCTTCAATGCATGAACAATAGCTGCTAACTCAAGGTCATGGACATGATAGTTATTTTCATGCACCTTAAGCAATCGGAACACGTAGGCAATCACCTTATGGTCCTGCATCAACACCGCGCCGAGACCAATCCGCAACACATCACCATAAACAGTATAAGACCCCGAATCAGTAGGCAATAACAATACTGGGGCTACTGTGAAAGTTGTCTTAAGCTTTTGAAATCTCTCCTCACACTCATCTATCCACCTGAATGGAGCACCCTTCTGGGTCAGCCTGGTCATAAGTGATGCAATAGATGAGAATCCCTCAACAAATCAATGGTAATACCCCACCAAGCCAATAAAACTCTAGATCTCCGGAGCTGAGGACAGTTTGGGCTAATACTGCACTACTTCCACCTTCTTCGGATCCACCTTGATCCCCTCACTCGACACTACATGACCCAAAAATACCACTGAATCTAATCAGAACTCACACTTTAAAATTTTTGCATATAGCTTCTTTTCTCTTAAAGCACAGTCCTTAGGTGCTGCTCATGATCCTCCCGATTTTGGGAGTACACAAGAATATCATCAATAAACACAATGACAAAAGAGTCAAGATAGGGCCTAAATACACCATGCATCAAATGCATAAATGATGTTGAGGCGTTGGTCAGCCCAAATGACATCACAAGGAACTCGTAATGACCATACTGAGTCTTGAAAGCAGTCTGCAGGATATCTGGCTCCTGAATCTTCGACTAATGATAACCTGAATACAAGTGAATCTTGGAAAACACTCTGATACCTTGTAACTGATCAAATAAGTGATAAATACGAGGCATTGGATACCTATTCTTCACTGTAACTTTGTTCAACTAGCGATTAACAATGCACATACGCATAGAACCATCCTCTTTCTTCACAAACAAGATCGGAGCATCCCAAGGTGACACATTGGATTGAACGAAGCCCTTATCAAGCAATTCCTGTAACTGTTCCTTCAACTAAGGAGGAGCCATACAATATGGAGGAATAGAGATGTTCTGAGTGCCCAGCAACAAATCAATACCAAAGTCGATATTTCTGTTGAGCGGCATGCCCAGAAGATTAGCTGGAAATATATCCCAGAACTCCCTCACTACTGGGACTGACTCAACTGTAGGTGTATCAGCACTGATATCTCTCACATAAGCTAGATACACATCACACATCTTCTCAACCATTCGTTGAGCTTTGAGAAATGAAATAACTCAACTGGGAGTGTAATCTAAGGTACCCATCCACTCTAATTGCGGTAAGACTAGCATAGCCAACATCATGGTCTTGGCGTGACAATCAAGAATAGCATAATGGGGCGACAACCAGTCCATGCCCAAGATAATATCAAAATCTACCATACTGAGCAATAATGAATCAGCTCTGGTCTCAAAACCACTAATAACGACCAAACACAACCGATACACATGATCAACACCAATAGAATCTCCCACGGGTGTAGACACATAAATAGGAAAGCTCATAGAATCATGGGATATACCTAAATATAGAGCAAAATAAGATGACACATAGGAATAAATGGAGCCTAGATCAAATAAAACCAACACATCTCTATGATAGATCGGAACAATACCTGTAATGACAGAGTCAAAAGAGCTGCCTCTGTACAAGAAGGAAAAGCATAGTATCTGGTCTGGACTCCCCCTCTAGGGCGACCTCTACCTCTCTGACCTCCACCTTGAGCTGGATGAGCTCGCGGGTGGGATTGACGGGATAGATTACTATTTTAGAAGGACGTAGAACCGGGGGAAGAATTATGGCTATAAAGGTCCTCGCTCTCTTAGGCACATGGTTCTAAAGATTCAATCTCAAAGCGGTACTAAAGATTAGGAAGAAGAAGAACTAGAACTAGAATTCTTCGCCCCTCCCTTAGTACCTAGAAGCAAGTTCAGAACATAGCCCGAGGACCCCATAGAGCACGCGGTACCTGAAAAGTCTGTGAAGGTGCACCCCTACTAAGTTTGGGCAATCCCTCTCCATATGGCGAGTGTCCCCATAATAAAAAAAGCTCTCGGAGGTTGTGGGTGTTGTGGTTGGCTCAGGCTAGGTCTGCTAGACTGACCGCTGAAAGCACCCCGTGCATGAGGTACACTAGATACTAGTAGTGCCTAATAAGGCTCTTGGGGCCTAGGAGTAGCCGGAATACCACTGGCGACTGGAAGAGTTGAATAAACAGGGCAAATCACATGGCCCCTACCATGTCAAACTACTACAACTAGAGCACGAGTACTAGTATAAGTGCCAGACTCTCAAGACCTCTTGGCCTCTCTATCCTCTCACTCTCCCGAGCATGCATGCCCTCCATTCTCTTAGATATACTCATAACTTGCTGGTACAAGATATACATCTCCAACTCTCGGGTCATGCTAATCCTGGTGCTGGGATAAAGCCCCTCGATAAACCGATCAAACCTTTCTCAAACTGTAACGACCAAGGTAGGTGCACGTCTAGTCAAATCACTAAAATGAAATACATACTTTGACACAGTCATAACACCCTGGCGCAACTGCTCAAACTCGACACGCCATGCATCTATAAGGCTCTGGAGAACATACTCCCTCAAAAGCATATCTGAGAACTGAGTCCATGTAAGGGAATTTGCCTCAGCCGGACTGTCCAACTCATAAGCATGCCACTACTGATAGGCTACTCCTCTAAGCTAAAATGCAGTGAAAGAAACACCACTCAACTCTGCTTTGCCTATAGTACGGAGGATACTGTGGCAGTCCTCAAGAAAACCCTAAGCACCCGTTAACGCAAGACTACTAAAAGTAGGAGGGTGATACTTCTTGTACCTATCGATCCTACGTTACATCTCCTTAGAAACTGCTACCCTACCCCCGGGCTGAATTGGGGCTACTGATGGCACACGTATAACCTCTGGAATCCGATCGAACTGAACCCGCTGATCTGGGATGCGAGCGGCAGAAGTCTGTATTTCTCCCACGGCCTGCATGCTGACCGCTGCCAACTCCACACTATTAATAAGTAGGAAGAGAGAGTCGTAATAGCTTTTACCGATTTTGGGTCGGGATCGACATCCAAAGAGAGCTAGAATTGGATTCGATTATCTATCTAGTTTAGGATTGCGTATGTGTTCTTAATTACACTTCTCATCATTTTTGGAATTTTCTTTATAATTCTACTTTTGTCAAACTACAAATTTTAAATTAAGCTAAAAGTTAAAATACTACAAGTTGTTTAAATAGGTTTAAAAGTTACTACGGTAGTGACTTTCGCCTATGTGGTCAATTGACAGGTACTTGAGTCTAAGGCATCTTTGACATATTTGGGGAGTATGATATAACTGTTGCACTAATTTACCCATTCTAAACCTCTCGGTGGTTCAAGTGATTTTGCCCAATTGACTTTCTCAAGATCAATTGGGTATGCAAATGTGCACAAGAAACTAAGGTTCAAGTCGGGTATTACTCTCTCGAGGTTTAACCCTTTAAATTGGGGCTATCAATCTCTTGAGTACGTCACAATTCCTTGTTGGATCAATTTCGGATACTTAGGCTCTCTTTCTCAAGAAGGACCCTAGTCAACTAAATACAAACTAGTATTTGCAACTACTAATTCAGCAATTAACCATTAAATTGACCAAAATATCAAACACCCATAATCAATTTAGCCCTAAAACACAAGACCCATCAATTATCTATACTAGGGTTGAGCCACAACCCTAGCTAATGGGTCTAGCTACTCAAATTCAAAGAATAAAAGCAAGAAATAGATGAAAATAAACACATATTAATTAATTACTAAGATAAAAATAAAGATTCAATGTCGCAAAGTAGGTAAAATTGCCCAAAATGGCTACAAGAGTCGTTCCCACGAGTGCAACTGCTTCTAAAAACTATCTGATACACTAAAAATAAAAAAAGAATCTATTTATACTAAGCTAAAAAATCTAGACAAAAATGCCCCTACGGGGTTAGTGTGGACCGCACAAAATGGACCGCGGTCCGCAATGGGGCTTTGGCCTTGAAAAACAGCTCTCTGAATCTTGGCATCGCCGACCGCATAGAATGGACTGCGGCCGCGGAGGCTTCTAGTGTGGTTCGCATAAAATGGACTGCGAACCGTGGAGGTTTGAGACTCTAAAAATGCAACCTCTCTGATTCTTTGCTCTGTGGACCGTAATAAATCGACTGCGGTCGCATTGCCTTCAGTCTGGACCGCATAAAACCTAGTGCAAGCGCACAGCCTCTTAGCTTGGAATTTAGCCTCTCTGAATCTCCTAGTGCGGACCGTACAAAGTGGTGTGCGGCCGCACTGGGCTTGTTTTTGCTGAGCTTGTCTCATCTTTGGAACTTGTGCAAGTTTCACTCCTTTTGAGCTGATCTTTGACATCTCGTCACTTTGATGATCAAACCTGCAATCAAGTACAAATTGTGAGCCCTTTTGGGACTATTTTGTATGAATTTCTAATCGCAGCATAAGCAAGAAAGAGTATAAAATACGTCAAAATCCCTAGTTAGTCTTAGGGCGTCTGATGTCCCTAAGACAACATTCCGTACTCGGTATGGGAACTACGAGTTTTTAGTCATGTCATTTGGGTTGACCAATGCCCCAGCAGCATTTATGGAGTTGATGAACCGAGTGTTCTGGCCTTATCTAGACTTGTTCATGATAGTCTTTATAGACGATATTTTGGTGTACTCCCGCAGCTGGGAAGAGCACGAGCAGCACCTCAGAGTGGCTCTCCAGACTCTGAAGGACAGACAGTTATATGCTAAGTTTTCGAAGTGCGAGTTCTGGGTCATATTGTATCAGCAGAGGGTATTCAGGTGGACCCAAAGAAGATTAAGGCACTCAAGAATTGGCCTCGACCAACTTCAGTGACCGAGTTTCGGAGTTTCTTGGGGTTAGCAGGTTATTACCGTCTGTTCATAGAGGGATTTCTGTCTATTGCAGCCCCGATGACCAGATTGACCCAGAAGGGTGCCCAGTTCAGGTGGTCAGACGAGTGTGAGGCGAGCTTTCAGAAGCTCAAGACAGCTCTGACTATGGCACCGGTATTGGTTTTGCCCACGGGTTCAGGGCCTTACACAGTCTATTGTGATGCTTCCTGTATTGGGCTGGGAGCAGTATTGATGCAGGATGGCAAAGTCATTGACTATGCTTCGTGGCAGTTGAAGATTCATGAGAAGAATTATCCGGTTTATGACCTAGAGTTGGCAGCAGTTGTTCATGCTTTGAAGATTTGGAGGCATTATCTATATTTTGTAACGTGTGAGGTGTACACGGATCACAAGAGCCTTCAGTACTTGTTCAAGAAGAAGGAGTTGAATATGAGGCAGATGAGGTGGTTAGAGTTGTTGAAAGATTATGATGTTACTATCTTATATCACCCGGGTAAGGCCAATGTGGTGGCCGATTCATTGAGTAGGAAGTCTGCTAGCATGGGTACTCTTGCCTATATTCCGGTCAGCCAGAGGCCGCTTGCCTTAGATATTCAGGCCTTGGCCAATCGATTTGTGAGATTAGATATTTCTAAGCCCAGTAGAGTATTGGCTTGCATGGCCGCTCGTTCTTCTCTATTGGAGCGTATCCGTGATCGGTAGTTTGATGATCCCCATTTGTGTGTCCTGAGAGACACGGTGCAACGTGGAGGTGCCACGAAGGTAACCTTAGGGGATGATTGTATTTTGAGATTGCAGGGACGAGTTTGTGTGCCCAATGTTGATGGGATTCGAGAGTTGATCTTAGCGGAGGCCCATAGTTCTCGGTATTCTATTCACCCGGGTGCCGCGAAGATGTATCAGGACTTGCGGCAACATTATTGGTGGCATAGGATGAAGAAGGATATTGTTGCGTATGTGGCTCGGTGTTTGAACTTTCAACAGGTCAAGCATGAGCATCAGAGACCCGGTGGTTTGTTTCAGCACATTGAGCTTCCCGAGTAGAAGTGGGAGAGGATTACCATGGATTTCGTTACTGGACTTCCGTTGACTCGGAAAAAGTTTGATGCTATTTGGGTCATTGTGGATAGGCTGACCAAGTCAACGCATTTCATACTAGTGGCAGTCTTCTATTCATCTGAAAGGTTAGCTGAGATTTATATCCGGGAGATTATTCGCCTTCATGGTGTACCGGTATCCATCATTTCAGATCGGGGTACGCAGTTTACCTCGCGCTTCTAGAGAGCGGTCCAGAAAGAGTTAGGCACTCAGGTTCAGTTGAGCACCGCGTTCCGTCCTCAGACGGACCGCCAGTCCGAGTGGACTATACAGATTTTGGAGGATATGCTCCAAGCTTCTGTCATTGATTTTGGAGGCTCGTGGGACTAGTTTTTTCCTTTGGCAGAGTTTTCCTACAACAACAGCTACCAGTCCAGCATCCAGATAGCTCCATATGAGGCGTTGTATGGTAGGCGATGTCGGTATCCAGTCGGATGGTTTGAGCCGGGAGAGGCTCGGTTATTGGGTACAGACTTAGTTCAAGAGGCCTTAGATAAGGTCAAGATCATTCAGGTGAGGCTGTGTTCAGCTCAGTCTAGGCAAAAGAGTTATGCAGACCGTAAGGTTTGAGATGTAGATTTTATAATTGGTGAGCGGGTATTGCTCCAGGTTTCGCCTATGAAGGGCGTGATGAGGTTCGAAAAGAAGCGCAAGCTTAGCCCTAGATATATCGGTCCGTTTGAGATTCTTCATCGAGTGGGAGAGGTGGCTTATAGACTTGCATTGCCACCTAGCTTGTCAGCCGTGCATCCAGTTTTTCATGTATCTATGCTTCGGAGGTACCACGGCGACCCTACACATGTGTTAGACTTTAGCACTGTCCAGTAGGACAAGGATTTATCTTACGAGGAGGAGCCGGTAGCTATTCTAGACCGGCAGGTTCGTCAGTTAAGATCTATGAGTTTTCCCTCTGTGCGTGTTCAGTGGAGAGTCAGCCCCCTGAGACCTCGACCTGGGAGTCCGAGTCTGATATGCGGAGCCGTCATCCACATCTGTTCCCCGACTCAGGTACTTCTTTCTTTTGTCCTTTCGTGGACGAACGGTTATTTTAGAGGTGGAGGATGTGACGACCCAAAGGGTCATCACCTGTTTCCTCACTCGTTCCGTGCTTCCCAGGCCTTAAAAACCTTATTTTTACTTGCCTCGATTTGCATGCGCAATCCGGGCGTGTAGCCGAAAAACTTTTATGTTGAAATATGCGAATTCCATGAAAAATTTGAAGAATTTTGATATTAATATGATTATAGTTGACTTTGGTCAACATTTTTGGTAAACGGACCCGGACCCGAGATTGGACGGTCCCGGAAGGTCCGTAGAAAAATATGGGACTCGGGCATGTGTCCGGAGTCAAATTCGGAGGTCTAGAGCCCGAGATATGAATTTTTTCGTGAAATTGTTTTTTTGAAATTATCAAGAAAAATGGAAATGAAAACTGATTAAAGAACTATGGTATCGGGCTCGTATTTTGGTTCCAACGCCCGGTACAAGTCTTATATATTGTTTAAGCACTTTCTGTGAAGTTTGGTCAAAATCGGACGTCGTTTGACGTGTTTCGGACTATAAGATCCAAGTTTGAAAGCTTATGAAGTTTAGAAGAAAAATCATGAGTTTTGAGGCTTGATTCTATGTAAATGATGTTATTTTGGCAATTTGATCGCGCGAGCAAGTCCGTAGGATGTTTTTGAGGTTGTGTGCATGTTTGGTTTGGAGCCCCGAGGGCTCGGGTGAGTTTTGGATAGGCCAGAGTTGCATTTCTCATATTTTTTAAAAATCTGGTATGCTGGCTTCTGTGATCTTTGCAAATGCGAAGATGGGGATCGCAATTGCGAGTTTGCAAATGGGAACATTCAATCGCAAGTGCGAAGCTGAGGATTTCTGCATGGGATTGTAAATGCGATCTTTTCCTCGCAAATGCGAATCAAGGAGACGTGGGCCGGATCGCAAATGCGATCAAAAGTTCGCAAAAGCGAACCCTGCCCCCCAGACCCAAGTTCGCAAATGTGAACTAAATTGTCGCATTTCCCAAACTTGCATTTTTTGCAATTGCGAACCTAGATTTGCAATTGCCATATCCGCAGCCCAGCAATTTTTATACATAGTCGAAATTCATCACTTTTCACCATTCTTTCAAAACCCAAACCCCATAGGCAATTTTTCAAGAGCAAACTTCATCCCAAATCACTTGTAAGTTGATTTTTACTCGATTCTTCAATATTTAACATCATTAAACATATTTTCCACTTGAAATCAAGGATTTTCATGGGTGAAATATGGATTTTTGGGTAGAACCTAGGTTTCTATAAATTGGGGAGTTGGACCTCGGTTTGAGGTCCGATTTCAAAACAAATTACATATTTGAGTTCACGGGGGAATGGATAATCGGATTTTTGTCCGAACCTCAGGTTTTGACCACGTGGGCCCGGGGGCACTTTTGGAATTTTTGGAAAAAACTTGAGAAAATCATTTTTATGCATTCAAATCAATTCATATAGTGTTTATTAAAGTAATTGAACAATTTGTGATTAGATTCGAGCGAACTGGAGGTGGAACCTCGAGGTAAAGCAATAGTTGAGGATTAAGTGGATTTCAAGGCTTTGAGGTAAGTGTTTGGTTTAACCCTAGCTTGAGGGAATAGGAGTTGAGTCTTGTTGCTAATTGCTATGTGATCGAGTATGATGTATAGGCATGGTGACGAGTATCTATACATTGGTATCTAGCATGACCGTGAGTCCTTATAATGTGATTACCGTGACTTGGTTGTGAACTCCGTGTTTATTGGAAAAATTCTATATGTTGTGAATAACATGTGAACGGTAAAATGATTAATTGATTCTTGGTAGCATTGGCTCGAACTATGATACGAATATTGAAGGCATAGGAATTGACTTGATTAATTGGAGCGTTGGCTCAAAAATAGAAGAGTGAATTATGAGATGAGAAAAAAGTAAGAAAGCGTTGTTAGTTATTCCCTTGCCAGGACGTTTGGCTGAACTTGTTGGATTATTTCCCTTGCCGGGATGTTTGTCAAATAATTGCTTATTTTTATGTCTCTTAATTGTGACTGTTGTTTGGGAAGTCAATCTGTTAAATGAGATTGAGGAGCGGGTTGCACGCCGCAACAATAATATGTGAGGATCGGGTTGCGCGCCAGGGTTGCACGCCGCAACAATGATATATGAGGATTGGGTTGCACGCCACAACAATGATACCTGATAAATGGTATGGGTCAGGTTGCACGCCGCAATAGTGGTATTTGTGGATCGGGTTGCACGCCGCAACAATGGTAATGATGGACCGGGGTTGCACGCCGCAACAGTTGTTGGCACTATGTGTTTATACTGAACATTGTTACCTTGGTTGTTGTGAATCTAAGCTGCTTTAGTTGTTATTCGGGATTTATGTTATTAATGTTATCTCCTCATAGTATGTTTCCCCCTCCCATATTGTTAGTTTTTTGGTATTTCGATTCCGTTGTATATTTATAACTGCACAGGTTTATGTGGTGTCCAGTCTAGCCTCGTCACTAATTCGCCGGGGTCNCCCAAACCCCATAGGCAATTTTTCAAGAGCAAACTTCATCCCAAATCACTTGTAAGTTGATTTTTACTCGATTCTTCAATATTTAACATCATTAAACATATTTTCCACTTGAAATCAAGGATTTTCATGGGTGAAATATGGATTTTTGGGTAGAACCTAGGTTTCTATAAATTGGGGAGTTGGACCTCGGTTTGAGGTCCGATTTCAAAACAAATTACATATTTGAGTTCACGGGGGAATGGATAATCGGATTTTTGTCCGAACCTCAGGTTTTGACCACGTGGGCCCGGGGGCACTTTTGGAATTTTTGGAAAAAACTTGANGTCGGTTGTGCTGATGCTACACTTCTGTGCATTTTTGCATAGGTCCAGGTTTTGAGGAGCAGCAGCAGTAGTAGTACAGGAGCAGGATTTCATTATCATGAGACTGAGGTAGCCTTGCAGGCATCCGCAGGCCCGGCGTCTCTTTTTTATGCTATTCTTATTTGACTGTTGCCTCATTGTTTTCCAGACAGACAACTTATATATTTCTTTCAGACCATTATTTTTAGTACATCTTTAGTAGTTCGTGAGTAATGTGACACCAAATCTTGGGTAGAGGCTTTTAATGATTGTTCAGCATTTTGATTCGTATTTATACATCAGACTTCCGCTATTGTCCTTATTACACTTCATGTTCTATATTGATTCTATGAACTTTTAAGATAATTGTTTAATGATTAAAAGGTAAATAAGTTGGCTTGCCTAGCTACCACGAGTAGGCGCCATCACGATCCCGATGGTGGGAAATCCGGGTCGTGACATTGTACCCTTGAAATTCTTGCTCTTGGGGTTATCATCCCCTGCATACTGTACCAAGAGAAAGAGGCCTTCGCTTTGACTTTGACATCGAAGGTCCTTTTTTCCACCTTCAAGTCCCGGAAGTACATAGTGAGGGTGCTGGGAAACGGATAGTTTCTGTCTTGCTTGGCACCCACACTGGAGATAATCCTCGACATCACATTCCCTACATTATTTGGGTACCCTACCATGATTGAAGCAACCAAAACAGCCCAGGAAAGAGGAAGGGTGTTGTCATGTGTCTTGGGGTCCAACCTGCTACATACAAAAGTCTCCCACTCCCGTGCCTCAAAGTTTAAATTCTGTCTCAAGATCTTGACTCCAACAGTCAACTAGTCGGGGGTGGTACCTGGGATTACCAGGTACTGTGCTAGCCAGGGACGAACCTCCTCACCCATTTCCAACTTTTCCATGTACAGGGTCTCATCCTCCTCATTGAGGCCAAGGTATTCGTTGAGGTAATTCCCTTCAAATAACACTTTCAGATTCCGAACCTTGGTCACTTTGGAGCCTTTTTTATGTGGGCTACATTGCAGTAAATCTCTTTGACCATGTGTTCGTTGGCATCCACACACTCTTCTAGAAAATGTTCCCAGCCCACTCTAGTCCTAAACTATCTCTACACGTTGGGTTATGAGGTAGAAGGTCTCTATCAATGAAACTCCGCTCCGGGATCAACTTTCTCACCGGCCACCACTCCCGAAATTTATGGTATGCCACCTCACTAACAAATCTATCTCGCCAAACCTCCGGCTTTCTCGTTCTATCAATACCCCCAACCCTTGGTTCTCCTCTTTCTGCCACTTTCATCTCCCTCTACTTCCTCCTCATCTACTCTTCCACCCTCTCCGGATAAAGAAGCTGTGGGAGAGGTGGAGTATTCCCCACTAAGTGCTGTTGAGCCCTTAGACGACTCAGAAATCACATATGTTGGTTCTTGGGAAGTGGGTGATGGTGGAGGAGTGGTGTCTGTCAGTCTGAATCTCTCCAGCCAGTCTTCAACATATTCTGGCACGGAGTCTGAAGAAAGGGCTCATACTCACTCCCGTACTGAGCACAGGTCCTGTCTATAGCCTTGATGATTTTCCTTTAGTTCTTTATGTTTTGCCGGACTTGGGGAGTGAGTTTTATCATTTTTTGCCCTTGCCCCCTCGGGATGATTCACCTCTGCCTGGTTATTTTGAGCCTTTTCCTCATTTTTTAACCATTGTCTGCAACACAATTGAAATGACTTTGTTAGTATCAGTTGCGTCAGTAGAGAAGCACTTAAGATTAATGTTCCAAAACAGAGGAAAAAATTGCAGAAGGTTCTCAAAAGTCCCCCAATTCGGACTACACAAAATGGAGTGCGGCCGCACAGGGGACAGTGCGGACCGCACAAAATCAATCGTGGTTCGCACAGGTGTGGGGTTCAAAAATCTATCCTCTGTATCTTGACAGTGCGGACCATACAAAATCAACCGCGGCCGCATTGGGCTAGTGCAGCTACATTGCCTGTGGTTCAACAATCAGAAGGTTATCAGTGCGGTCTGCCCAAAATGGTACTGCAGACCGCACTGGGGCAATGCAGATCACACAGAAATGACTGTGGTCCGTACTGAGTTCCCAGAAATGGCACTAACTTAGGGTTTCATAATTTTTGATTTTAAGTCTAATTGACCACCTAAGTAGTGTCTCTAGATCATTACCCAGTTCATTAAACCAACTAAATATGCAGGAATCAAAAACCTAACTCACTTAACCTAAACAATGAGGAAATATACGGGAGGAAGAAAAAGAAGGACAAGAAAAACAAAAGAACTAAAGGAAAATAACAAAATGAATGTAATTAAAATGAATCTACATTACCAGTTATGAGAAGAGTGAGTTGAAATAAGTCCAAGCAATCAGTTATGAGCAATTACGATGATGAAACACCCAGATATCAAACACCCATAATCAATTTAGCCCTAAAATACAAGACCCATCAATTACCCACACTAGGTTTGAGCCACAACCCTAGCTAATAGGTCTAGCTACTCAAATTCAAAGAAGAAAAGCAAGAAATAGATGAAAATAAACACATATTAATTAATTACTAAGATAAAAATAAAGATTCAATGTCGCAAAGTGGGTAAAATTGCCCAAAATGGCTACAAGAGTCATTCCCACGAGCGCAGCTGCTTCTAAAAACTATCTAATATCCTAAAAATGGAAAAAGAAACCATTTATACTAAGCTTAAAAATCTGGACAAAAATGCCTCTGCGGGGTTAGTGTGGACCGTGGTCCGCACTGGGGCTTTGGCCTTGAAAAATAGTTCTCTGAATCTTGGTATCACGGACAGCAGAGAATGGACTGCGGCCGCGGAGGCTTCTAGTGTGGTTCGTGTAAAATGGACTGCGAACCGCGGGGGTTTGAAACTCTGAAAATGCAACCTCTCTGATTCTTGATGCGGACCGCATTAAATCGACTGCGGGCACCTTGCCTTCAGTGCGTACCGCACAAAACCTAGTGCGGCTGCACTGCCTCTTAGCTTGGAATTTAGCCTCTCTGAATCTCCTAGTGCACACCGCACAAAGTGGTGTGCGGCCGCACTGGGCTTGTTTTTGCTGAGCTTGTCTTATCTTTGGCACTTGTGCAAGTTTTACTCCTTTTGAGCTGATCTTTGACATCTCATCACTTTGATGATCAAACCTGCAATCAAGTACAACCTGTGAGCCTTTTTAGGACTATTTTGTATGAATTTCTAATCAAAGCATAAGCAAGAAGGAGTATAAAATACGTCAAAATCCCTAGTTATCACATATGGCAGGAGTAAGGTAGAGTATCGAACATGCTCAGTAACTATGCAAGGGTCTTCTGAAGAGCTGGTGTAGTAGTAGGCATCTCAGGTGCCTGCGCTCCGACTGGAGCTACTGTGGCTCCTCTGTGGCAGCTTGTGCAAGTGCTCTGGCTGCAAAAAATGGATGTCCTCGGCCTCTACCCTGATCCCAGCCTCTAGCGACTGTAGCAGGAGGCGGGGGTGCCTGGTCATTTGATCCGACTGTACATGTCCTCACCATCTATGAGAGAATAGAAGTTTAGAATTTTGAAGTCAACAATTTCATACAACAACGAATCAAAAGAAGTGAAATTTTCCTAACAGTTCTATAGCCTCCCGAAGCTAAGTAGAGAAGTCTCCGTACCGATCTGCGACACTCTACTATACCTGCTTGCGGCTCGCGACACCTATGAACCTAGAGCTCTGATAATAACTTGTCTCGGCCCAAATATCTCTCCGTAAGATGTCATGACGACATCTAGTCTCTACGACTAGGTAAGCCAAACATTTGAGGAATGATAAAAATGAAAGCATAAATCTAATATCTAACTGCAACATATAATTAAGTCGTTTATATAAATGATGCTTGGCATGTACAATAACCAACTCTAGAATATAAATAAAATTTTCCCAAGACCCGAAATATCATAAATCACAAGCTTCTAAGAATTTTCTAAATGTTCTGTACATCAATATATAGAATAAGTAAAAGAAGAACAATGCAAAAGATAGAAGGGGACTTGATCGGTCCCAACACTGAACCACTATAGAGTGGAAAGAGCGGGTCAATGTATCTTTTACCCAAATAGGTCGGGATCGAATCCACAGGGAGCTAGAAATTAGAGTTGGTTTCCTATCCAAACTAGCAATGTGCACTACTCTTAATTGCACTTCCAATCATAGCTGGTCTTTTTTTATTACTTCTTATATTATGCTAATAAAATGCTAAATTAAGCTAAGAGTAATTACTAAAGGGTTTTATAATAGGTTAAAGAGGCACTAGGAAAGTGACCCGCTCCTAGGTGGATATTTGACGGATTCTCAAATCTAAGGAAAGAATGTTATGCTGGGGATTACAATATAACCAATGCATGAAAGTTCTCACTATATACCTCCTTGTAGTTTGACTGATTTTGCCCAAATTGACTTTCTCAAGACCAATTGGGTGTTACGGTTGTGAGCACGTGATTTTTTCCCTAAGCAAATTATTCCTAAAATTCAAACAAAATGATTTTTTATTATTATTTTTACAATTTTTGTTGAAATTTGTTGCATTTTTGTGTTAATTAGTTGCCTAATAATTCATATTAAAAATACAAAAAAATACGTATATGCATTAGGATTTTTAATTTTACAATTTTAGTATTAATTTATTTTTTGAAATAATTTAAGGAAAAATCAAAAATAGACTTTTTAGTATTTTAATTGAAAATTGCTATCAATAGTTATTAAATAAATTTAGAATTTAATTAGCTTTGGTCAGTTTAACAATTTAATAAAATTAGAAAAATATATAAAATTGAAAAAGAAAAATAAAATACAAAATACCAAGTGAAAATACAATATAAAAATGTGAAGGAAATAAAGAACAAGGAGGAAATTAATTTGGGCTAATTACCCAAATCAAAATCAAAATACCCCAGCCCAAATAATAAAATACCTGCCCAGGCCCAAATTCCACCCGGTCCGTCCCTCTACATGATCAAACGACACCGTGTTAAGAAATTAAATATGGGCCATTGAAATGAATTAATCTAACGGATGAAACCCAGTCCCTTTAATAAATAAAACGACAACGTTTTGGAATTTCAATCTGAGCCCTTGATCAAATTAATCCAACGGACAGGGTTGAGCTCTCATTTAATTAAACGACGTCGTATATTGGATCAAGGAATCTGAGCCGTTAATATGATTTAATCCAACGGTTCCAATTAAATGATACTCTTTTAATATACTGAAATAAATCTAAACCCTAAAAATATTTTACTTCTCTTCTCCTTCGTCTAACCCAGCCGCCTTTATATTCTTTCACAGACCCTGCCGGAACCCTACCGGCGGGAGATGATACCATCGCTAATTACTCCACAAATAACACCCCAGAACCCCCTCGAACCCCTGAATCCTCCCCTCTAACCCGTTTCCCTCGAATTCCCTTGGTTCTGCTCGAATATCTAAAAAGTGTCGCCGGAACCCTAACTCCGGCGAACACTAGTTCATCCAAACTAAACCAGAATCACACCATACCACCTCCCTGATGCCCTTAACCCATTTTTGAAGGTCTTGAGCCTTAAAGGTCACTGGAGTGGCTCAAATCAAAGGTTGAAGCTTCTCCGGTGACCAAAAAAGTCAAGAAAGATGTTATCAACTAAAAAGAGAGAGAAAGAAGAAAGAAGAAAGGTTGTTCAAGAAAAAAAAAAAAAAAAAATTAAAAGCTAAGTGTCTTCTTCTTTTTTATTTACTTCTGTTTCTTGGTCTTCTATTCGTGCATGAGATTCTTGTATGTGTTTTTTACTTGTTCTCCATTATTTGTCTTTTAAATTCTATTTTTGCTAAAAAGACTACTGATTCTTGTTGAGAAAATAATATCTTAGATATTAATATTAGGGTTTAATAAATAGATTCGGATTTGATATCAAAATTAGTATAACCAGATTTTTAGTATGATTTTTATTTGTTTCATTTGTTTCTGAAATCAGTCAATTTTGTTAATTGTTAATTTTTTATTCTGATAGTTGTTAGAGTTTATTTTTTTTAGTTAATTCTGATATTTGTATCGTTAGTCAGTGGTAATAATTAGTAAATTTTGGTTTGTTAGGGTTAATTAGTATTGACAGTAATTAGTATGGTTATAGCTGATTTGGTTCTTAATTGTTAGATATTTCAGTTGTTAAAGTTCTGATCAGTGTTAATAATTAGGGGATTTGGGTAAATTCTGATTAACTTTGAAAATTGAGGTCGTATTAGTTTAATAGTTTAGTAATTCAGGGTTAAAAGGGTAAAAGGGCAGAATGGTATTTGGTAAATTCAATTAAAGGTTCAGGGGTCTTTTGGGAACATTAAAAGGGTAAATGGAAATAAATCATAGGAAGGGGGGGGCATTCTGGGTAGAAGAAAATATCAATAGGGTAATTTTCTAAGAGAGGTAGGGGTATGTAGGGTAATACACTTAAATAGAAAGTTCTAGATGGGGTAATTAGTGTGATTTCTCACAAATAAGAGTAGCCAATCGACTAACTAATAAAAGAATAAGGATAAAACTGAAATAAAAGAGGGACCATAGTGTAATTAACAAAGTTTGAACTTCCTTTCAAAATTAAATCTAGAAATATGCATCAATGGGCATCATTTGATGAAGTTGAGCAATCTGAAATATTTCTCAAGTAATTTATGCTATTCTAGATCAGAATTCTCAATATTCTTCAGTACAAAAACTCAAAAATATTAGACTTAACAGAAAAATATCCAAAATCCATTGTTTCATTGATCTAAATTCAACTTGAAGGCTGTTTTTGTTGATTGTTTCTGATTCTGGCGATTGAAAGGCTGGAATTTCGTTTTGAAACTGGTCAATTATGTTCTCCTGGTCTATATCTTCTACGGTTAGTTGAAATCTGGTGGTGTTGAGCCTGTGATTGATACTTGCTGCATTAATTCTTGTTGTTGTTGCTGATTTTTTAGAGATCTAATTCTCTCTTTTCTCACATTCTCTGATTAGGTACACATTTGCCTTCGTTGATGTAATTTTGAGCTGGATCAGCAAAATAAAACATCCATTTACTGATTTAAATTTCATCAGTAGTTCTTATGTTTTAAGTTTGGATTAGATCTATATATATACAGCAATTAAATCTAAAATTTGTATTTGATAGGAGTAGTCTAAGTTTGTATTGGACTGTATAGATTATCATGTTTCGAATTCATGTGATTACTAGTAGTATTTAGTTTTAAACCAGGTTGATGGAATAATTTCATAACTGATCTGTTCTGATTTGTACGAACGTCAATTTGAAGTTCTAATTAAAAATAGATAATTGTTGTAAAGGATTTTTTTTTAAAAAAAAAAGCAGTTCAATTAAATTTAGGCATCTGCAGATTAGTTACGTATTTGGTACTGAAATAGTATGTTCATTTTATTTCAAAGGTATTGAGAATTAATTTATGCTTTAGCTCTATATTAAAGGTATACAATTCCGGATTTGAACGTGAAATGAAAACTTAAAATTAGTTGATGTCTCCAACAGTATTCTTCCCTACCCCATCGAATCCACGTACACAAATGCTGTTTTTGTGAATTCTTTCATTATCGACCTTCAGCTTCTCTAAAGTAGTCAGAGGGCATATATTGGCACTTGACCCATAATTAGCACACGGGTCACTACAGAATCCTCGCATTTCACAGTAAGGTACATGGCTCTGTTGTGTTCAGTTCCCTCTACCGGCAATTCATCATCTGAGAATGTCACCCTATTCACTTCAAAAATTTTGTTCGCAATCTTTTCAAGATGGTTCACTGTAATTTTCTCGGGCACATGTGCTTCATTCAAGATTTTCATTAGATCCCGGCGATGTTCATCTGCGTGAATTAGCAGAGATAACAGAGAGATCTGCGCTGGCGTTTTCCTCAGTTGTTCCACTATCGAGTGATCTTGTGCCTTCATTTTTCTCAGAAATTCCTCGGCTTCCTCCTCAGTGACAGCCTTTTTCACAGGAGCCGGATTGTCCTTGGTTAGTTTGGCTTTTCTTAATTCTTCGGGGGCAAAGCACCTCCCCGATCTTGTCAAACCATGAGTTTCACAAATTTCATCTCTGACCTCTTTCCCCCGATACATGACAGTCACTTTGTTGTAGTTCCATGG
>MU782887.1:11172-28383 GCA_026770625.1 Nicotiana glauca | reverse complement strand
ATAACGAGCGGAATACTTTCATGTCATTAGATAAATCGGGTGCCCACCTGTATAACGAGCGGAATACTTTCATGTTATTAGATAAATCGGGCGCCCACTTGTATAACGAGCAGAATATTTTCATGTCATTAGATAAATCGGGCGCCCACCTGTATAACGAGCGGAATATTTTCATGTCATTAGATAAATCGGGCGCCCACCTGTATAACGAGCGGAATAATTTTCATGTCATTAGATAAATCGGGCGCCCACCTGTATAACGAGAGGAATACTTTTCATGANGACTTGACGGAGAAAGCTCTATCCCCAGCAAATGGAGCAAAACGATGAAAACTGGCGTTCAGAAAAGCAAAGGCTAGTGCCAGCTCCAAGTTCTCGGAAGAAAAGCACCGGAAGAAACACAAGACGACGAGAATGCGGAACGACAAGACTAAGTTGAAGATAGAGAGATATCATGATCCATAGGCTAGCTTAGCTTCTTGTTTTTCTATTTTAGCACGGTGTAATAAGGAGATCGGCGAAGCAGAGGCAGCAGCAATAACAGCAAAATCACAGTTCCATGGTAGTCCCAGCTACCAAAAACTTCCCGAACTACATTGACCTGATTCCTGTTTAGCCCAGGATATGTAGGAGGCCTTCCGAAGCAAAGGCTCGGTCAATCTTTTTCCAAAAAATGCTTCACACGGAGTATTCCAAAGAGCAAAAATCGCTTGTATCTGCTCACTTATCTTTGCGCAAAAGCTCTTCGTGTTTTCGGGCAAAGAGGGGCAGCTGTGAGCACGTGATTTTTGCTCTCACGACAATTACTCCCAAAAAAAAAAATATAAAATAAAATAGTTGTATGTTGCATTTGATGTTTGTGGATTGTGTGTTATCTTTCTTTAACATTCGTATGTGTGTGTTTGTTTGTTTAAATTGATTAAAAATACAAAAAAATACGTGTCACATGCATTTAAGAATTAATTAACCATAAAGTGGTTAGAAAAGAAAATTACAAAAAAAATATGCATTTGTCCTTTGTCATTGAGTAACTTAAAATGTGTAATTTGCATTGATTGTTTGTGTGTTAATTAATAGGTGTGTGATTTCATTTCTTTTAATTTGTGTAGAGGGTGTTTAATTTAATTGTGGTTAGTTAAGAAAGTTGGAGAGTGGCTAAAAATGCAAAGAAATCAGGCCCAAATTAAACCAAAATCCAGGCCCAAACACCCCCATACCCGGTCCGAAGTGATTGGTCTCAGAAGCGGGCGAAAACGACGTAGTATGAGGATGAAACTACATCGTTTCGTCTCCTGAAATCTCAATCGTCTAACCCATCTCATCCAACGACCTCAAGCCTTCCAAATAACCCGACTCGTTCACCTTTGAGACCGACCAAGGCTCATTTAATTGAGACGACGTCGTTCCGTCCTAGGCAAGAAATCCTGGCCATCCATCCTACTTGATCCAATGGCCAGGATCCCATCTTCTATCCCGTATATAACATCACCCTCGCATCCCACGCCCCCGTAACCAAGCCCCCCTCCACACACATCGTCTCTCTCTCAGACCTCAGAGAACGAGACCAAACACCCCTGAAAGAAACCCTAGCCGCCCCCATACCCCCTCGCCGTAAACCCGGCGGCAACGATGCCGGTGACCACCACCTTAACACCCTAGGACCACTTAACCACCCTAAACCCAAATATGCAAGCCCCTTACCTCGAATCAACCTCCAGCTTCTCGAATCTTCGATCGAAGATTTGAGCCGAGACTCAACCTACGCCAAACCACCCCAAATTAACTCCTGACACTCCCCTGGCCTTCCTCATAACCGAACCAAACTTGGTTTGGCTCGAATCCAACCAGAAAGCTCCGAGCTCCAAATGACAGTATGAACCCTAGAAATCTAAAGTGGGGTTTCCAGCTAGATTCGATAGGCGATTGAGGTCCAATGGACCTTAGTTTGGATGTTCTCAGTTGAGAACACCCTGGTTAAGGTCCGTTTGGCTTCAAAATTTCGAGTTCAAAATGGTCCAAGGTCCGTGTTTGTTCCTGATTTTCACCCTGAGGTATTTTGCCCTTCTTCTGTTCTATTTTGTGTTAATATCTGTTTCTGTGTTTATTTTAGTTTTAGTCGATTTTTCTATTTTTTGTATTCGACTGTTCTGCTCATCTCCAACCAGACCTTTTATTCGGTCGATTTTTCTTCTGGTCATAAGCGAGTAGGGTATGAACTATATAGTCGATTTGATAATATCGTCAAACAGTTAGGTTCATAAATCCCCTGTTTTGTCCAAAGCATGAATCACCCTGTGGTTCTGTGTAGCTAATGCTTGTTTGTTGCCCATTGGGTATATACAATCGACCAAACGAATGTCGTCGATTAATTTCGTAAGTATGTCTGTTAGAACACTGGACAGTGATTGACACTGTTAATTAGGCCCAAGAACTGTGAATCACTGATTTCGTATGATTATTTGTTATCAATTATATGATTATAATTGATTAAATGAATATCGTCGATTAGTTTTATGGGTCTGTTTGTCAAGAACAATGGACACTGATAGGTTTAATACTGATTAATTCTATCCGAGCCACTATTTGAATTAGAATCTGTATTGTCTATAATTGAACTTAGGAATCTGATTTGGTTATAGCTGTATTGGATTTAGGCAGAAAATTCAAAACTTGGTGAAATGCCACCTTGAGCATGTTTGAGCCACTAGGGCAACCCATAATGTGATGCACCCTGGAAATAGTGGAACCTGCTGTTACAGCAGGGCACTTACTAATGTTTGGACATCAGAAATTTTAAAAAATTAGGAGTTCCACACTTAAACATTTAAAAATGGGAACAGCAGGGTACCCCAGGACTGCTCTGCACTTCAGCAGTACTTAAAAAATGAAACCCATACTTAGACAACTCAAGGTGGAAACACAGAGGGAATAACATGGGGTTTGATCAGTTTAAATATTTTAAAAAGGGGCTGCATGGCTATTGAGTTTGGATATATAGGGGACAAAAAGGAAAAAGGGGAGGGACGGAGATAGAGACATTCAGTTAAAAGGTTGGAGAGTCAGTGGAAAAGAGGTCAGTTCCAGAGAGAGTTCAAAAAGGGTCAGGTCCAGAGTCAGTTGGAGTTCAAAAAAGATAGAGAAGAGAGGGAAAATAGAGGTTGAATTTCAAAAGTCTGAGAGAGATTAAAGAGATAAAAACTCGAGAGATATAGTGAGTAATATAGGCTGGATTCCGATACTTAGAGTTCAGTCTTCGATAGTGCAAAAGAAAACAGAAATCAGAACACTATCTAGGGTATTTTTGAGTATGATCTAGGTCTCCTGTGGTGTTATTTCGGATTCCTGTTTGGCTTTCCAGCTACTGCTGGATTCCTCTTTGGTTTTCAAGCTTCTACTGGATTTCTGTTTGGGTTCTCTAGCTGCTACTGGATTTCTTTGTTTTGTTTTACTGCTGGATTTTTGGCTCGGTTTAAATCTGTCCCGAGGTTGCTGTCTGTTTGGGCTTTCTTTTTTTTGAATCTGGTTCCTAGTTCTTCTACTCCTGGTTGCTGGCTTATTGTTGCTGATTGCTGTGTTACTGCTGTAATTGCTACTGATCTCCTGCCTTTCCTCATTTCTGATTTTTCCAAATTCCAGGTACACATCTGTTCCACCGGCATACAATGTAGCCGAAGTTCAAAACGCGAATAAAGTGGAGCTTTAAAGCCCGAATTCATCTAGTCGTATCTCCATATAATTAGTTATATGTATATTAGCTACTCGTTCATTCGAATCATGTGAATAATCTTTAAATGTATAAATAAATCCTGATCGGTAGTAGTCTAAGTTGGTGAATTCCTTCCCATGTATGCTAGCTAGAAAAACCAATAATGTAGCTTCCATGTACTGCGTCGTGGGTTTATTTCATTATAGCATATTGGAATGCATATCAAGTTCTAGGGTTAAAATAGGAGTTGAACGCAGATAGCGCGATTACAACATCCGAAATTATGTATGACTATATCGTTTCTTTAGTAAAATGATAGATCAATGATTGGCTAAAATTGCAAGTTATCGCTGTTTCATTTGGAGTTAAATATTGATTAGTATTTGAAAAAAAAAATTATTAAAATTACTTTAGTATTGCTTTTACAGTGGCATTTTAATTCTGAAATAGTCCAATCATAACTGCGATCAATCTGTCCTCAAATAAGTAGTGTGTTAAAAATAAATTCAAATACTGTAGTATGACAACCTTAATAATACAATATCAGTTTATTTTTTTTAACTTCTCCAGTTTTGTTGGATTCAACTGTGACGACTTCTAGGCCTTCAAAAATAAATTTATAATTGTGAGCCGGGTTTTAATTAGCCCTGTGCACTTCTGTGCATCTCCTTTATGTTAGCCCGGATTCCAGGCCCATAACACACGACGGCCTGGATGTGAATAAATGTCAATGTAAATTACAACCAAAAAACCGCACTAATAGTTATTTTACTTATGAAAAAACGGTGGTAGAAAACATAGCATCATCTAGGTTTTACCTCTAAAAAATATAATGAGACGAGCCTCGTTCTAAGATAAAATACACGGGGCCCTCAATAATTACTTTAAAAATGTTAGATTTGGAAGGACCGGTTAGCGAATTTCACGGTCTTTTTCCCAAAACTAATAAACGCGTAGATACTTTAGGCGCGAATAATAAATATTACCTTCTTAAACTCGGGTGCACATTTATGTGACCCAGATCCAAATCTCGACGAAGTCGAAATGTGTTAAAGGCCACAGGCGTACTGGTACGGTGTGGTCCGAAATACATTTTCACGGCGTTGCAATTCTTTTGTTAAAATAAAAATAATAATAATCACAAGCGGTTAAAAATTAAAATTTGCACATAAGTTAAAGCATGTTATAAAATCAGATAAATAAGCCAAATATGACAGTTGAGCGACCGTGCTAGAATCACGGAACTCGGGAATGCCTAACACCTTCTCCCGGGTTAACAGAATTCCTTATCCGGATTTCTGGTTCGCGGACTGTAATACAGAGTCAATCTTTTCCTCGATTCGGGATTCAACCGGTGACTTGGGACACAATTAATCTCCCAAGTGGCGACTCTGAATCTTAATAATAAATCCCGTTTCGATTGTCCTTTAATTCAAAAAACTCCCTTCTACCACGCCCTTCGCGGGATGCGGTAGCGCCGAAAGGAGGTGTGACAAATATAAGCAGGATGGTATGTTTGAATGAAAGCAATTATAATATTTGGAGAAGCAAGATGAAAGATTTGTTGTTCGTGAAGAAGATGCATCTACCCATTTTTGTAGCTTATAAACCCGAGAGTAAATTTGATGAAGATTGGGATTTCGAGCACCAGCAAGTATGTGGATATATGCAACAGTCGGTTGAAGATAATGTTCGCAACTATATTGTGAATGAGACACATGCGAGATCATTGTGGGAAAAGCTAGAGACTATTTATGCTTCAAAAATTGGGAACAACTGTCACAACCCAAAATCTACTAGTCGTGATAGAACCTAAACCAACCCGCTACGTAAGCCAACTAATAACTATCCAATGTCAATGATAAAAAAAAATACAATTAAATAAAGAAATTATCTGAATCTTATACATTTTTCAAGGATTGGTAGTATAAATCATGAGCTTTTAAGAATAGAATTTACAAAGTTGATATGAAGTAAATACATATTCTGTTTGAAAAATACATAAATAGAGTTTTCATAAATCTACGACTACCATGAACAAGAGGCAGCTACAACAGGAACACAGGTACATCTTAAAATCCAGCAACCATCGAACGCAGCAACAATAAAAGCCAACATATGCACACAATGTGCAGAAGTGTAGTATCAATACAACCGACCCTACGTACTGATAAGTAACAAACCTAACCTTAGGTTAAAAGTAGTGACAAGCTAGAACAAAGGTCGGGTCCAACACTAATAGCGAACAACAGTTCATAATAACGTAAAGCACATAATAAAAGAAATAACTCGAAATTCATAATGCTCATCTTATTCATAATTTTTAAAAATAGTTCCTCTTTACAAGTATAACCGTGAAAACCCAAATCCTTTACCGATATCGTAAAAATATGAGTAAGTTTGAAAACTGAAATTTTTCCCAAAAATCTTTCATCAGGTAAATGTTTCATTTTCAGATAGCATGAGGAAAGTATATCTCAATGCCTACATGTCAAGATACAAGTAATATCATGAATGTCACCAAAATCGGACAACTAAAGGAAATGCATCTCTATGCATGTATCTCAAGTACACATGGCAAATGCAATGCTTCTCAGTGATGAACTCATGCACTCACACTCTCAGAGTACTTAACCTCATTGTCTCGCAATATCTATTACTGTGCTCAATACTTAGCTCACCCAATCACTCAGCACTGTACAATACTCGTTGCAGCGTGTAACCCGATCCACATATATATAGACATAAGGCTCATTGAGACGTGAAACCCGATCGATATACATATAGCCATAAGGCTCGTTGCAGCGTGCAACCCATATATATATATATATATATATATATATATATATATATTGACTGCGCTCATTAGGGATGTGTAGACTCCGGAGGGGCTCTTTTAGCAAACGCTATATCGCTGTGGCGTGTAGCCCAATCCCATAAAATGTAATCAATATAACATGCTGCGGTGTGAAGCCCGATCCCATAAAATCACTCTCACTCAGGCCCTCGGCCTCACTCAATCATCAATCTCGCTGCGGTGTGAAGCCCGATCCCATAAAATCACTCTCACTCAGGCCCTCGGCCTCACTCAATCATCAATCTCTCCAGTCTCATTCACGGGCTCATAGTGTCACGAAACTAGACCACAATGATATAATGTATCAATAAACAACAATTGAGACTGAGATATGATATGACTGAGTTCGAAATATCGATAAACTTAGTAAGATGACAACAAAAAACGACAACTATGGGTCCTAACAATATTAGCATAAAGCCTAAACATAATATCTAGCATGATTGACAACTTAGTTACTTAATCACATAGTAAGAACACATATATCAACAAAATAGGGCCACTAAACAATGCCATGAAAACAATGAAGTCACCATTCACATGGTGCACGCTCACACACCTGTCACCTAGCATGTACGTCACCTCATCATCATTCACATAGCACGTAATTCGGGGTTTCATACCCTCAGCACTAAGTTTAGAAGAGTTACTTGCCTTGAACAAGCCAATTCCAATACCGAGCAAGCCAAGCGATTCTCCAAAAATGCTATCTCGCGCGTACCAACCTCTGAACGACCCAAAACTAGCCAAAAGCAACTCAAATACGTCAAACAATGCTAAAGGGACCAATACCAATCGAAAAAGGTCAAATCTTTAATCAAAAGTCCAAAATCGACCAAAAAGTCCAGCCCTACCCCACACTTCGGACCCCGACAAAAATTATAAAATCCGATAACCCATTCAATTATGAGTCCAACCATAATAATTTCATCCAATTCCGACTCCGAATCGATGTTCAAAACTCAATTACTCACTTGGAAAAGTTTTTGATAAAATTCTCAACTCCAATCAAAATATGGATTAATTCAAAAATGAACTTTTGTGATCATAATAAAATACAAAAAATGCAGTTAGATACTGACCCCCATGAAAAGACAAGATACCTCAATCAGAGCTCTAGAACTCAAGATATGCTCAAAATACCAAAAGAATGAAATCTGATTTTTTTATACATAGGTATTTTTGCTTTTGCAATAAAAATTCCGCACCTGCGTATTTCCAAATTACGTCCGATTGACCTCAAATTTTACACACAAGTCATATTTGACATTACGGACCTGTTCCAACTTACGGAATCGGAATCCGACCCTGATATCAAAAAGTTCACTCCCGGTCAAACTTTTCAAAATTCTAACTTTTGTCGTTTCAATCCAAATTCTACTACCAATCTCCAAATTAAAATCCGGACACGCTCCTTAGTCTAAAATCACTCAACGGAGCTAACGGAACCATCAGAAATCCAATCCGAGATAAAATATTAAAAATTCAAACTTGGTCATACCTTTTAAATTTAAAGCTTCAAGCTGAGAATCATTCACCCAAATCAATTTTGAATAACCTGAAAATCAAAGTTGATGATTCACATAAGTCATAATACATCATACAAAGCTACTAATGCCTGAAAACTATCAAGTGAAGTGCAATTGCTCAGAACGACTGGTCGATACATTACACAACAAGTTGTTCCTGCTAAAGCAATTGATGACCTTCAAATACAAGGAGCGATGTCCTATCCTTGATCATATAAATGATTTTCAGGGTGCCTTGATAAGCTATCTGGAATGAGAGTTAATTTTGATGATGAGATACGATAACTTCGTTTCTTTGACAAATTCAGCTCCTAGTGTTAAGGTGACCATGAAATATGCCAAGGATGGTGTGTTGAATGAGGAAGTAAGGAAAAAATCTTAGGGTTCATCCTCAGAAGCATATATCTTGGTTACAAAAGATCGGGGGAGAGATAGAATAAGAGGTTCGAGGAATAGAGGTAAAAGCAGAAGTAAGTCAAGGTTCAAATAACATAATACTACATGCAACCAGTGTGGCAAGAAATAACATATCAAAAGATTTTGCCACAAGTTGAAGCAAGACATTAGATATGGAAAGAAAGTATCATTGGATAAGAATGATTGTGGAAGAGAAATTGTTTAAGGTTGAGAAGATACACATTGATAAAAATCCTTCAGATATGGTGACAAAAGCAATAGTTGCAAATAAGCATGCGTTTGTAGAAAATTGGTAGGCATGAAGCCTGTCAATAGTTCCTCTACTTGAAGACATATTTGGCCCCTTGGCTAGAGGGGAAAGTTTGTTGGGCCCATGCATATGTTGTCCAGCCAAAGGCTCAATGGCCTAATCCTATTCTCTTTTGGTCTCCATTCCTATTCGGAATTGGATTCGTTTTTTTATTCCTGTTTAGAGTTGGTTTTAGCTTTAAGAGAAAACACTACTCATTATATATAAATAGGGCAACCTTAGAGAATTATTCTATGCTTATTGGTAGAAGACTTTGAAAGACTTAAGCACATAAGGGTGGTTTTTAGAGAGCTTTCGTTAAGATAGAAGAGAGAAGAAAAATATTTATTTTGCTGTAAATTTTTGGTCCGACCAGCCAACTTCAAGTCACGTTTCTTTATTTGTTAACAGTTGGATCTAGCTGAAATTTCGACTGAGTGTTCGTAACATCTTGGTCTTTGATTTGAACGGTGGAGATCGAATTTAAAGTCCCATATCATCTAATTTCGATCTCCGAACAATAGCTCCATTTTTGTGACTTTCCCACCTTCTTCAATTGATTTGTTGTTGCTCTTGTTGCTATTGTTGCTCCGTGTTTGGCACTTGTTGTGTAGATAATTTGGAGAATTTTTCTAACACTCTTATTGTTATAGTGGAGCTTTTTGAATCTCTATGATCCTGTGATTTTTACTTTCGATTTGAAGGATTTTTCACGTTAAAATTTGGTGTTCTTTATCTTCTTTATTTTCAGGTTTGCCTCTTCCTCGACATAAAAAGTGGTATCAGAGTGAGGTTCAAGACATGTTCATCTTGGCGGGTTAAATTCAAGCTGGTAATCGTGATTTTTATCTGAGAAATCTGACCGGAGTGCTACTCACATTGAGACAAAGTTTGCGATGGAGATTTGGAGATGCGGCATGTTGAAGGTTATATGAAGAAGGCGGACCAAGTTTGTTCTGTCAGAAAATTCAGACCAAGGGGAGAATTGTTAGGCGTTTGCCCTGATTTTCTTACTATATTTATTTTTCCTATTTCTTGAAGGAAAAAAAACATATTTACTCTAATTGGGTTTTCCATCTTTTAGAAGGAAATTATAAATCTCTCGTATTTTCTTTTTCTCGTAGGAAAATGTTTGGACTTTTATAGTTGAGCATCCTTCCTTCTAATTCAACGGCATCTACAATGAAGTCATAAGGGGCTTGAGAGTCTTGTTTAGGGGAGAACTTTATGGGACAAGTGTTCACCACTTGTGTTTGCCTCTTCGTGAGGTTGTTCTCTCGATATTTTGTACTCTCTTTTATATAGTGGAATACTCATATCCGCTGTGGACGTAAGTCAATTGACTGAACCACATTAAATGTTTGTGTCTCTTTTGGTATATCTCTCTTATGTTGTTTGATTTATCGTCGTTCAAGGTTTTCTTTACTTGCTTCCACATAACACCTGGTTTTTTCGATCATAATAAATAGTTATACTCGTTCGACATTAAGATAGAAGGTTAGTAGGTAATAGTGACACATCTAGAAATTCGGCTAAGGGTGTGCAAATATTTTTTCTCAGTTGTGTTTAGGGTGTGCAAAATTAAATATACACTCATAATAACTAACATTTAACCTACTGTACAGTACATAATTTTCCAGCGAAGAGTGTGCAATGGACCATCCTTTGCCTAAGGTGGCTCCGTTCTTGGTAGGTAGTTGAGCGTATTTCTTTTTCATACCAAATATATTTATATTATTCTTATATTTCCTTATTCATAGTTTGCTTTGACTTCTTGTTATTTCTTTCGCTTCGATTATCCTATTATCTTATTGTTGTTAGTGCTTGTTGTTGTTGCTTCTTTTCATCATTTCTTGAGTTGAGTCTATTGGAATTGAGCTTCTCTATCTTCAAAGGGTAGGGATATAAGTTCTTTTACACACTATGCTTCTCAAATTCTACTTATGAAATTAAATGTGTTTGTTATTGTTGTTGTTGTCACTCGTACTGACATGAATAAGTCAAACAAATGAAGGATCGATGTAAGGACAAATGGTGCACCCTACTGGCCGAAGTGGTCCTGAAAAACAACTTTTATCCGTCTTTTAGGGGCAATTGAGGTTGAGATGATGTAGAACAGGTCTATTTCGACCTTGTTTACTTACATTCTCAAAACTTTTCCAATTTTTAATGATATAAAGTTCATAATCAATACTAGTAGTTACTTTACGAAACTTTGGCCCATATACATAGCACAGAAAAAACATACTCATCCCTACTGTTTAGGTTAATGCACATTAGTTACCATGATTAAATGGTAGAGTGAGGTGATAAGCGCTCGTACATGTCATGCGTTTATTGGTTTAATCATTAAACTTTAGTGTAAACACATGTGATGTAAGTATAATTTTTTCCTAAGTGAGGAGATATGGTTTATGGTAATTATGTAAACCAGAAAAATTACTGCTCTAGTGGTTTCAATAGAAACATCTAATTTATACTCAAATAGATGGATATTCAGTATTCACTGACAAGTACTATAATTACCCTCTCTGTCATAATAAACCAGATGTAGATAGATATAAGTTTATATTAGTTCGAAATACTAAACATTGAAACTTTCCATTTTCAAAGAAAAGACCAAACATTGTTAAAGGAACTGCAAAAAAAAAAAAAGGTCAATATCTTTAGTGGAAGGAGTAAAAAAATCTTTAAAAAGATAGGCTACAGTTGGTATCTAATCACCTGTCTCATGACAATTTCTTTTTGAAGTGGAACTCTTGGAACCTTAAAATCGGACCCATCATTGAATTTATTTGACATATATTTATCTTAAGCTTAATGGTCAAGGATCTAATTTAACCATAACTAAATACAGAAAAGAAAAAAAAAAAATTCCGTTTTTGCAGTATGGTGCCTTAGAGTAGATATAACGAGAAGTAAATATGAAAAAGTTCATTCATCATACAACTAGATATAATACATTGTATGTGCTCATAGGTTATTCTTGTATTCCCTTATTCTTGGATTTTTATTATTATCTGATATTGTTTTTGCTTTGGTTTTCTATTATTTTGATGTTATTACTGCTTCTTTGGCCTTTTTACTATTGTATTTCTTTCTCTATACTATTATGATTATATTTGATTTGAACAGATAGTCTATTGGAAATAACATCTCTACCTGCACAAGATATGAGTAAGATTTCGTATTTATTCCCCAGACCACACTTATAAAAATACACTAGCAATGTAATCATAAATTTTTAGGTCAATGGTTCAATACTTATCAACCACACATTGGCAAGGGATGAGTTTTATTATTTAAGTTATGACACAGCTCAGTGATAGAGTAAAATAAGTTAGTAAATCTTTAGCGTACTTTTTGCATAGGTAATCAGTCGATTATCTCAACATATTACTGAAGCTTCTTGTCCCACCAGCTAAAACATCGGCAGAGTTAATGATCATACCAATCAATGTATTATTAATACACAAAGCTAATGCACTCTATCAAATAATGTATTATCAATACACAAAACTAATGCATGCATTAGCTTATCGAATATACCCTACCAAACGACCCCTTAAGCTAATATATGGACTGAGACTTGAGGATACATTTAACCTTTGTAAGATTTAGGTATATAGTCCATTCCTCAATTTGAATTGTCAATTATCAAGAAGTGTACATTTCTTTTTTCTTTGTCCGAATACAATGGAGTCTGTACATAACATGGCCCATTGGCCTTCACCAGTTTTCATAATGAGATGAATTTAGTTTGATATCAGACTGACAAAATCTATCACCTCCCATGAAAAATGGAAGCTTATGGCTGACTCTCAAGTACTACAATGATTGTGAATTTGTGATACATATTTTTTTCTTTTCTTTTTGTGCAACATACGTATAATCTTGAGATAAGCAGTAGCTTTGCACTTAGGCGGAGCTAGCCCATCGAGTACAGCTTCAGCCGAACTCAGTCACCTTAGTTCAATCTATGTATTTGTCTTAAAAAATTTATTGAATATGTACAAATTATTAATTCACAACCTACTAACTTAAAAAGATTAGAACTCCGAACCCATAAACTTTAAATCCTGACTTCGCCTATCGCTTTGCATCTCTCAAAATCTTGGAAAGAAATGACAGAGCAATTATATGTTATTTCTAATCAGCTTTGAGGCACTGCTGAAATCAATCAAATCAAGAGAACTAGGGTTGGATAATGGATTTGTAATTTCTACACCAACCAAAAATTGCACTGGATCAAAAAAATTAGAGTGCAATATAATGAAAGAATTAGCCCTTGTCACTCAGCCTACCAGCCCAACAAAAAACGGCTCACATTTGAAGTCCTTACATAGTTTGGCTCAGGTTGTAAATAATCTGAAAGAAAATTTTCAGCCTTTAGCCATTGTTACAAACACACCTTTATGGTTTCTTTATTTTCGTTTTTCTTCATTCCTCTCCACTCGCCTCTCTTTGCTTTCTTCTTTCTTTCTCTTCTTCCACTCACATAGATCTGAATATTTATATAACTCAAACTTGATTTAAAGCATTTTCTCTACTAAGTTGCTTAATCTTCGTAAATTTTTATAGATCTCAAATATTTGAATCTCGATTTATGAGTGTCCAAATTTAAAATTGAAGTTTTGTTGCATCCATATTAAAAACTCCATTGAAGGAGCTTTGAAGCTCTAAATTCAACTCAAATTTGGAAAATATAATTCTAACGTGATAGGGTTAAGTTAAAAATTATTGTAAAAGTTTGTAATGATATGAATCTTGAGTGATGGGTTAACCGTGTTTGATTAACGTTGGTTTTGGGAACCATACTAGTTGGAGAAGGAAGTTGAAAATGAAATCCAGTTTTGTATACACAGTTCTACATCATTATACAATATTATATAACATTATACAAAGTTATAATAAGGGTATAATGTTGTATAATATTGTATATTGGGTGTGAAAATATTGTTATACAACATTGATCTTTCTTTTGAAGTAAGTTTCTCTTTCACGGTAGTAATTTTAGTTTTGTTTCATGTTTTTTATTTTTAGTTTTGTCGCAATTCCCTTTTGCTTTTGTTTTGGTTACTTTTTGTTTAGATTTTTCTTTTTGCTTTTACTTCCTATTCTCTATGTTTTCTATTAACTCTGATTTTGCTTTTCTTGCCAACGAACTACTAGTATACATTATTCAACATTTCATATATAAGTTTATACAAGCTTATATATCATTATACACGTACGGTACAGATGCAGTTAAAATTGGAAATAATTTTTTTGCATTTTTCTCACCTTTTTCGAACAATTTATAAATAAAGTTAATTTTATCATTGATTTCTCTTCTAAATCATGAACTTTCAAAGTTTTCTTCCCTTGTTAAGTTTTCTGTCAAATTAGAAACTTTGGAGCAAATTCATCTATATAGAACTTGGAGAATAAGAGATTTTAGGTCTTTTTTTTTGTATTTTTATAGCTGGGATAGGAATGTGTAAACTTGGGTAAGAAAGAGAATAAAAACCATGAAAAATTTGCGTCAGAATAAAAATAGCATGAAGGTTTTTTTCGGATCTAAGCCAACTAATATTGGGCTACATATTTGTAAACTTAAATCTGGGTCATCTGGTTGCAAGGTAACTTGTAAAGTGTACTATTATGTAATTCTCCCTATTATTTACCGGGCCTAGTATGTTCAGAAAAGAAGGGAAATTTTATATGCTAATAGTATTTCTACAAAATATAGACAATGTATTAAATAAAGAGTCATTGTAGCTGTAGGCTTCCTTATTTAGGCGCGCTAAAATTGAGAGATTAAATATTATTTCAGATCTTTCACAACGCAAATCACGCATATTAATCTCCGTCGTCAGTTTCGTTTTAAATTTAGCGTCTCTGCTTTTTCGATACACTTTCTGATTTCACAAATAAAAAACGACTAAATCTTCCACAATTCTTCTACATCAAATGCAAATGTCCAAATTTTAGTAATACAAAGCAAAGAAAAAGAGAGCAACAATTCCACTATTGACATCCATTAAAAAGCTTTGAATTCAAATTTGAATTTTCAAAAATTATTATTTATTTGGATTGGGTGTTGTTGCAAATAATTAGGAATATGGTTTGGAGTTTATATCTCAATTTTGATGGGTTTTGGTGAAGAAGAAGAAGACATGACATACATTATATTGCAGAAATTGTAGAAAAATTATATTCTGTTATTTATTTATTTTTTCTTTTATTCATTTAACTATTGTATGAAAGTTGAACAACATTGTATACAACTTATATTTAAGTGGTATTATATTGTAGTTGTATATAACTTAGTAGAAGTAATATACGAAAATTATTGATAATTTATAGATAAGTTGTATAATATATAATTAGTTGTATGAAAATTAATTTTACTATGTATAAATCAGATACAAAATATACAAAAGACATATTGTATAAAATTTATATGTAAGTTTTTTGTTATTGTAGTTGTATTTCACTGGGTGAAAATAATGTGTGAAAGTTGTATTCCTCTATAACGGAAGATGTTGGCATATCAAGTAACTTTAGTGTTCCAGACGAACATGCATGAAAATAAAGATAAATTCTGTTATGAACAGTTTGTAAAAAATTTGTAGAAACATTGAAATTCTGTATTTTCATATTAATTTTTCAAATGACATGCAGTTTTATTGTAGAATAAATGTAGAAAACAAGCCATTGTGAGTGTTATTTGACTCATTAAAGCTCAAAAATAAATAAACAACAGTCTACAATTTTTCTACAATTGCTGCAATATACTGTATGTCATGTCGTCTTCTTCTTCTTCTTCTTCTTCTTTTTCTTCTTCTTCTTCTTCGAGTTTCAATCTGAAACTCAGCCAAAACCAAGTCTAATCATCAGCAAAGCCCCTCAAAATTGAGATATAAACTCCAAACCATATTTTTAATTATTTACAACAACACCCAATCCAAACAAATAATAATTTTTGAAAACCCAAATTTGAATTCAAAGCTTTTTAATGGTTGTCAATGGTGGAATTACTGCTCTCTTTTCCTTTCCTCTTATATTACTGAACGAACCCGAAATCATAACCATCAAATCGATCAGGCTTGTGCTCATCTTCCCCAGGCACAAAAACTTTGGGACAAGATTGCAGAGGTGCCGATAGTGCCTTGGCTATGCAAGAAATAATAGAATTTTGATACAGAAATCATGGGTGTGGGAAGGAAACATGGGTGAAGGTGTAAAAATTGGAGAGAGAAAAAGGAAGGGGGGGGGGAGGGAGAGTGGTACTAGAAGGAATATATGGTACCATTAAATTAGGATTGTAATTAATACCCTTAAAAATTACTAATGGTATATAATTCGTAATTAGGTATACTAAATATAATTATATCAAACCTTAAAAATTGAGTGTAATATAGTTTCCTATATGACATAAGAATATAAAAATTCCAGAAAAGAATTCGTGGCCCAATCAGAAAACTTTGGAATCACCATATATCGTGGTTGACATTTTATATGGATCTAATCCAAAACTTTTATATGTTTCATGTTTTTGCCTAATTTAAATGTTAATATTTCCTTTAGTATGAGTTAGAAGGTGTAAGAAAATACTTTATATATTGACAGTGCCCACAAAGAAAAAAGAAAAAAGAAAAAAGAAAAAAAAAAACGTTTGACATATGAAGGATTTTCTAAACGTTTTTGCTTTTGTTTCTTTTCTTTTTTGTCCGATATTCTATGAGTCTGCTAGAATTATCGCAGAGTACTATGTTAAAGGTACTTAAGACACTTAATATGTGGATAAGCTTGAAGGTCTAACCGAGCGCCGATCCTGCAAATAGCTTAAATTGGTGAGTTGTGTAGTTCAATCAAATAAACAGAACGAGATTACAAAAGTAATGTGTCCCTTGTATTTATATGCTTTCAAAGGAGAGAAGTTGCACCTTGTTTACCCTAAAAAAATAGATAACAATTGAATTTATACACGGTATTAAGGATTTGTGGATTACTTCAACACAAATAATTAAGAATATTAGATAAACGTATCAAAGATAAAATAAATAACCAAACCAGTTGTGATGTTGAGTTCAGGGTCGGGTTCTAAGCTTAACAATTGTTCTGCCCTCTATTCGGAGCCAAACGTATATGAAGAGCTATGGTTAAAATAAGAACTTTTCAATAACTAAGAAGCGGAGAAACAAGTTTCTATTGCCTTGATATGCGTGTTACCCAATGTCTATTGAATAAGAAACTTCCCCTTTATATAGTAGGGGAGTTTTACCTTTGGTACAATTTTAAAAAAGGTAAAAACCTCTTTGTACATCAATTATTGATATGCTACTGATATCGGGCGGATATCACGATCCCCTGTTAGTTGTTTGCAACCGTGTGTAATAATTTCCCAGGTCTTGGAGCTCGTACCGAA
>MU782885.1:56866-71428 GCA_026770625.1 Nicotiana glauca | reverse complement strand
TATAACATGCTTTTGGGTCCTAACTACCCGGACAATAGCATAATAGTAGCTACGCACGGGCTCTCGTCACCTCGTACATACGTAGCCCCCACAAATAGCAGCATATAATCAATTACTTCACATATGGGGTAAATTCCCCCTCACAAGAATAGAAAGGAGACTCACCCCGCTCCGAAGATCCACAACCGGCATTCTACATTCTTCTGAAGGCTCCAATTGATGCACCACGCTCCAAAACTAGCCAGTGGTTACACAAATCCATTAATATATGCTCAAATATTCATTACAAACTAATTTATAGAAATTCCTAACCCCGATTGGAAAGTTGACCAAAACGCCCTCGGACGCACGTGCCCGGAATCCGAAACGTTTCGAAGATAAAGTTTACCCATGACCTTAGGAACTCAAATATAAAATTTTTTCTTAATTCCATACTCAAAATCGTGGCTAAATTCCAAGAACACAATATTTCTAGGTCTTCCTCTAACCCTCAATTTTCTACCCATTTTCATACCAAAATCCATACATAATTAATGTATTTAACTCATAATAGGTAGAAATAACTTACCTTAACATTGTTGATGAAGAACCTCTCTTGAATCCTCCCAAAAATCGCCAAAGCCATGAGAAATGAGAGAGAAATGGCCAAAATCTGACTTTTAAAACAATGGTTCTGCCTCCAGACATTTCCGCTTCTGTGGAAGCCATGCCGCATTAGCGGTTCCGCTTATGCGGTCCAAAGGCCGCTTCTGCGGCTCCTTCCCATGCCGCCCTTTCCCGCTTCTGCGATGCCCCTTCCGCAGATGCTGTTCCGCTTCTGCGGAATTTTGACCGCATCTGCGGTCCTCAAGATTTGGGCCAAAAACCGCTTCTGTGGCTCCCCGTTCGCTTCTACGGTGCTGCTTCTGCTGTCAACCAACCGCAGAAGCGAAAATAGCAGCAACCAGATGCCTTTAGCTTTCTTCCAAATTCCAACTTCGATCCGTTAACCACCCGGAATCCACCCGAGGCCCCCGGGACCTCAACCAAACCTACCAACCAATCCCAAAATACATTACGGACTTGCTCGAGGCCTCAAATCACATCAAACAACGCTAAAATCATCAATCGACCTCCAATCCAAGCTTTATGAACTTTGAACTTTCCAACTTCTATTCCCGATGTTTAAACCTATCAAACCACATCCGATCGACTTTAAATTTTGCACACAAGTCACATTTGACATTGCGGACCCACTCCAACTTCCGGAATTGGATTCCGACCCCGATATCAAAAGTCAACCTCCGATCAAACTTCTCAAAAACCTTTAAATTTCTATCTTTATCCAAATGGCTCCAAAATGACCTACGGACCCCTGAATTCACTTCCGATCGCGCCCCCAAATCCAGAATCACCATACGGGGCTATTCACAGTCTCGGAATCCTAAACGGACATCGATAACACTGAAATGCTCTTCAAGCCAAACTTATGAAATTTCTTCTAAAATGCTAACTTCCTCAATAGGCGCCAAAATGCTCCCGGGTTATCCAAAACCCAAACCGGGCATACGCCCAAGTCTTAAATCATGATACGAACCTGCTGGAACCTTTAGATCCTGATTCCGAGGTCGTTTACTCAAAAATCCAATCCTAGTTCATTCTTTCAACTTTAAGCTTCTCAAAGGAGAATTTTTGTTTAAATTTAACTCCGATCTTCCTGAATTTAAATTCCGACCCTGCGAACAAGTCACAATACCTAAAATTAAGCTGCTCATGGCCTCAGACTACTGAATGACGCATTAGGGCTCAAAACGACCGATCGGATCGTTACAGGGAGTGTCTATTACTATTAATGCTTCCATATCGATCCTTTTCAAGAGTTCCCTGATGTATTTTTGCTGACCAATGGAAGTCCCCTTTGGGGATTGTTTCAGCTGAAGACCCAGGAAAAAGTTTAATTCACCCATAATGCTTATTTCAAATTTACTTCCCAAAAGTTTTGCGAATTCTTCACACACAGAGTCAGTCGTTGCTCCAAAAATGATGTCATCAACATAGACCTGAATAATGAGCAGGTTTCTTCCTCGTTTCTTTAAAAAAAGAGTGTTGTCAATTTTCCCTCTCTTAAAGCCATTTTCTAAGAGAAATTTTGACAACCTTTCATACCACGCTCGAGGAGCCTTCTTAAGCCCATACAAGGCTTTGTCCAATTTGAACACATATTCAGGGTTGTAAATTGTTCTTTTAAAAGCAAAATATACAAGTGTTGGATTATGCACCACACTACACATCTGTGTTTATTGATTACCAAGAATTACTAGTAAGTCAAAAACTAGGAGAGGGCCCAAATATAGATTAAGTTTTGATTCAAAATCGTTACCACCGCTTCATTTATATGTCAACACAGCAATAGGCCTCTTCTTCATCACTTGCTCATTGATACACATAATCTGCAATATTTAAGCATGCAATAGAGAGGACCAATTCTGATAACTGGCTTCTTTAATTTACAAATTCCTTTGTTCTTCATGCATCTTTAGTTAATTCATTGTAGTTCAAAACTATGAATCTGTTAACACAAGTTCACAACTCTATTTTGGACAGTACACTTTTGGACACAGTGCATGTGGTAACATATCAAACAAGAACAATAAATTAAATCATATTGCTATGCTAACACATATGTTCAACAAACTAAAGCAGAAATCAAGATTTCCATTCATATAGCACATGGGTACATGAAATTTGGAACTGACCTCTTCAAACAAGGCCAAATAAGAGCAGAAAACAGATCTTTGAAACTGAGAAGTGCAACAGTCAAACAAAAGTAGTAGAAATCAGCTTATATCCTCAATCCACGGCAACTGCTAGGCAAAGAAAACTACTGAATCGAGCCAAATCGAGGCTCGAAGAACAGTGAGGATGAAGCTCAGCAAGAAATTTTAGCAAACAGCAGTAGATTTCAAGCTTAATAGCTCTTGAAAATTCGAAAAAATATTCAAGCTTCACCAATCCACAGTAATCGATTCAGCTTCAGTTCTCCTTGAAATTCACTATTTTATTTTTTGTTTTTATTTCGAATTTTGGCATCTCAGATCGTAACATATGCTATGGGAATTGTATTACTAGGGGTGTGTATGTGGGTGAATGAAAATGGAGGTGTGAATTAGAAGAAAGAGGCATTTACGTTTTCTAACTAAGAGGATGGGTGCCTTCTCTGTTGAATAAGAAACCAGGAGCACCATTTTCTCTGGGTAGGTGATGATCTGATGTATATATTATATGTAGAGAGAATGATGAAGAGTGGGTGGAGGAAATATTTTTGGGGAGAGTGGAGAACATGAGTGGGGAAAGTGGGGAGAGTGGGGAACATGAGTGGGGAAAGTGGTAAAGTGGGTAGTGAGTGGAGAAAAGTGGGAATAAATTCAAACATGGTAAAAAATTAGCTGCTCACAATATCCATCTGGAACAAAGTGAATTCCATATGAGAAGCAAAGGCGATCAGAATTCTGATGGGTTCCATACGACCCATTGGAGCAAATGTTTCATCATATTCAATCCCTTCCTCCTGATTGTAACCTTGAACCACTAATCTGGCGTTATTCCTTGTGGTAATTCCATGCTCATCCAGCTTGTTTTTGAATACCCACCTGGTTCCTATAATGGTTCTATCTGGGGTCTGGGTACCAGGGTACCAGGTGCCAAACATTATTTCTCTCAAATTGATACAGCTCATCTTGCATGGCTATAATACAATCTGCATCTTTTAAGGCTTCCTTGATGTTCTTGGGTTCTATCTGGGAGAGGAAGGCTGAGAAGGCAAGTGAATTTCTAGCTCTTGGCCTGGTTTGAACTCCAGAATCTAGAGGCATGATTATGTTATCTATAGGGTGAGAGCTTTGATGTCTTCAGTTGGATGTCTGGGATTCTTTCTGAAAGGAGGATAGTATGTTTGGCTAATTCTCTTCTATCTTTCCTTCAGATCCCAGAGGAGTTCCCTGAACTGCATCAACCACTATTTCTTCCACTTCAGTGATTGTAATTGAGGTGCTTGGTTCTATTGTTGATGAGACTGCGTTACCTTCATTTGACTCCTTCACTTGACTCATCAAGTCTGCCTTTCTAATTGTCATGTTAATGACTTCACCAGGAACAAATAAGGGTTCTCCATCTTGATCTTCCTCAGTACTTTTCTCAATTGATGGGAGGGATTCATAAAAGATAACATGGACACTTTCTTCAACACATTGATTCCGCTTGTTATAAATCTTGTAAGACTTGCTTTGAGAAGAGTAGCCAAGAAATATACCTTCATCACTTTTAGCATCAAACTTACCAAGCTAATCATTCCCATTATTAAGAACATAGAATTTGCATCCAAATATTCTTAGATATGTCAGCTTGGGTTTTCTTCCATTCAGCAGTTCATAAGGGGTCTTGTTCAGAATTGACCTGATCATGCACCTATTCACTAAGTAGCAGGCAGTATTGACAGCTTCAACCCAAAAGTTCTTTAGAAGTCCACTGTCAATCAGCATTGTTCTTGCCATTTCTTCCAGAGTTCGATTCTTTCTTTCTACTACTCAATTTTGCTGAGGAGTTCTGGGAGCTGAGAAGTTGTGAGTGATGCCATTTTCATTGTAGAATTCATCAAATTTGATATTGTCAAATTCTGTCCCATGATCCGATCTAATATATACAACTCTAGACTCCATATTCACATGAATTTTCTTCACAAAGGCCACAAATACTTCAACTGTTTCATCTTTTGTTCTAAGAAATAGAGTCCATGTGAATCTGGAATAGTCATCCACGATCACAAAATGTATCTCTTTCCTCCTCTGCTTTGCACCCTCATAGGTCCACAAAGATCCATGTGTAGGATCTCAAGCGATTTTGAGGTGCTTACATACCTTTTTGACTTAAAGGAGGACTTTGCATGTTTTCCTCTGGCACATTGAGAGATCTAATTTTCTTTTTAGACCTGTCGACTTCTGCTTCTACGAAATTTATCTGCTTCTACGTCTCCGCTTATGCGGTCAACTGTCCGCTTTTGCGTCTCTGACTTTGCTTCTGCGTGACCGCATCTGCGCTCAAAAATTCGCAAATGCGGTTACACCAGAAGATTGATGCCCAGTTTCTGCAGCTACTGGTTTTGGCCCTCTGGACCACTCCGACCTGCTTAAATTAACTCCAAAAAATCTAAAACTTGGCAGATTAGTTATAAATAATATACTGAGCTATTCTAAAAAATAAATTTCAAAAATGACTAAAATTTTTGAAAAACGATGGGTTGCCTCCCACCAAGCACCGCATTTAACGTCGTGGCACGCTGCAAAATAACATTACCACTTTTCTCGCCAATTGGATGATATGAACTAGGCACCTAGCTTGGAATCAAGCTTGTGACCACGAGCGATGGGGGGTGGTAAGTTGATGATCAAGCCAATCCTTAAATTCTTCATTTAGCACTTCTTGGCTCTCATGTGAGGAATGTCATTTTGTTTTCTTGTTTCCTCAAATTGTAAAATGCATGGTTGTTGCCTTTCCTCCTCACAATCCCTCATTGACTCGTGTAGTTCAATTTTCATATCCCCACACAATTCCAATGCTGAAAAATGCTTGGAATGTGACTTCAAACCTTCACTTTGCAATTTTTCTCAGATTTTGACATCCTCTTTTTCCCCCGAACTAGAGTCAATTTCCACAAATTTTTGATGACGTCCAAATCCACTACAAAAATGTAATAGACACGGTCGCATGCAATATAATTTACCCAACTATAAGTCTGGGTCGAATCCTACAGAGAACAATGTGTAGGCGATTAGGAATGTAAGAAAATTACCGCTTATCGCGCAATGCCAAACAATTAGAATTTTGCTTTGAAAATATTTGTAGCTAAATGCGGAAATATAAACTAACCTATAATGCAAGTAAAATGATCAATGGCTACAGGTATGGTTGCATCGGGAATTACACTCAAGTAACGATCCAATGTATTTTACGATTTTACAAATATGAGCGAGTTTATGTTAATTATCCACGGATAATAATTTTTAATTAGCTTCTTCCGAAGACTAACAAAACTTCCTAATTGAATTATCCCTAAAACAATTAGAAGATTAAGCACTACCGGATATGGCTATAAGTAGTTTTATCCTATCCCTAGGTAGAATCTATAAAATGAGGGTTAACGCCTCAAGTTCTTGTTAATTAATCTTTCCCACTCCCAAATTATATTTTTCAAAATTAACTCGGAGTTAATGGGCGAGTCTTAGGGTTAGCTAATCCCTTTGGAAATATTAAGGAACAAGAATAATTAAAATAACAATAACTCACTTCGTAAAAGAATAAAAATCATTCAATACATAAGCACAACAAGGTATTTAATCCACACTTTAAATATGAGTATTTCCATAAACAAGATTCAAGTGTTGGAAATAAATACTACACACTTAGATATACAATACAAAGCAAGGAAACGAAGAAAGTAACATAAATGGGTAAGAAATTCTCAACCAAAAGCTTCAATCTTCAAGACCAAAGTGTGTGTGCAAAGGCCTAGCTCCCAAAACTTGTTCTCTCTAGCTCTATGAACTGAAAATAAGCCAAAAATATCCCAAAGATATGTTTTGACGAGTATAAAAATGGTTTGGGGTTTAGAAAATGTGAAAAGACCAATTTGCCAAATCTGATGCCCGACTTCCGCATCTGCGAAAAAATTCATGCAGATGCGGTTCCGCAGATGTGGATTCCTTAACGCAGAAGCAAAATTCCTTGTCCAACACTTCTTCGTAGATGCGGAGCAAAAGTCGCAGATGCGACACCGCATAAGCGATACTCTAACCGCAGATGCGGTTTCTTCCGTGCTCAGCCATTTCCGCAGAAGCGTGTATTCCCTCGCAGAAGCGGGATCACTTCTGCATCTTTTCCTCCGCAAAAGCGGAATCTTCCAAATTAAGCCTCCACCGCAGAAGCATTTATTTTCACGCAGAAGCGGGGTCACTTCTGTGACCATTAGCCCGCAGAAGTGGAATCACTGGAAGAATTTGCATGTTTTCACTCTTTTTTGCTCAATTCCACTTCACTTCAATTCAAATCACTTCGTAGCATCATTTACCTGAAAATCTAACAATACACACAATAAACAACCTCATATTATAGTTAAAGGACATAAAATTTAAGGAAAAGAGACTAGATTGAGTGGTAAAATCACCACTCATCAACACCCCCAACTTAAAGCTTTTGCTTGTCCTCAAGCAAATCAAAACCAACAATTCAATGAGGATTTATCATGTAAAACACAAGTGGTATTGCCATTATTTACATATCACATTCCCCAATTTAAGCAACAAACTTATGGATTTGGTTGGTACTAATAATTAGGCTCAAGTATGTGTAATCCTTCCCGAATGACTCCGTCATAAGGAAAAATAACTTCAAGAATGTGCAAGGGAGTTTTAAAATAATCAAGTGATAAACATAAGCCTCAAGAAGTGACTCAAAAGCACTAGTCCACTACATATGCTTTATTTACTCAATTTCACCAATCCTTCCTAATTCATGTGCCCTCACAAAGAAGAAAAGTCCCAAAATCACTATATTTACAATACAACATAAGGGACAAATTTACAAAAATACTCACTCTCACAAAGACTTTCAAATGCTACAACATCTCATACCAGAAGTTTGCCCTTATTTTAATTCATCACTTATTCAAGAATATTCGGTTGGAGGTCCCATAAGGACTTTTTGAGCTTGCAATGTAGGTTTAGGGAAGGGTCGGATAAGCATTTGGGTACAAGTGACTTCACCCTCCTTGAACACTACTCATATTTTTCATTCTTTTTTTGCACTTTGTTTCTCTTCAACCCACATAGCCTCATTGGCATCTAGTTCCCAATGTAGAACCACCTTAAATACCTCTATAATTTTCTTCAAGGCTCCATAATTTATATACATACAAATATTTCTCTCCTTTTTTTATATACATATTTTTCTTTTGGAGCTTGAATAACTTAATACAAACATTTTGAGGTATATGATCCTACACTCAATGTACAACCTTACCAATTTTCACTTTGACACCACACTCCAAACTTAGGCTTTCAGCCTCATTCTCAATGTTCAAGGAGGGATGGGTTCAAAAGAGGGAATTCTTTTACAAAAAGGGAAAGGTTTGTAATGAGTTGGCCAAAGAAAAGGTTTAAAGGCTCAAATAGGGTACTAGTGATATTATTTACGCAAAGGTAGGCTTGAAAGGCTAAAGAGGTTTTGCAAATAAAACAAAGAATGCCTAAAATCATCCCTCCAACCAAACATACTATCATTAGTATTGAAATACCAACCGAGCAAGTTCTAGATGATAGAAGTAAACACAAAAATTATTTGTACAAACACTAACACTCATGGCACATGAATTAATCAAGACGGATCAAACATTTTCTACTAAGAGTGTCTAGAGCAATATTATTCAAACTAGTGGGTAAAGAGTCACTAAAAGAGCCAAACATTTATCACAAAAATCATTCTTCACCATACAACGTGTTGTTTTAGTTCAAAACCACAATTTCGGAGGGGTATTCTTAATTCATACTCTACATACTGATGATAGTCTATAATTACATATTTTAGTCAGTTATTACACTCTAATTTACGGCACTTTAGTTGAGTTTGCGCTTTAATCGCTAGTGTTTTGCACTAATGGTGTGCTTTATACCTTGTAGGAGTGATTTCGAGCTATATAGATGTTATAGAATGAATTCAAGTGATTTGGAACTTTGAATTCTGAGTAAAAGCCCAAGGTATTAAGCTGGGATCGTATCGGGGATCAACATATGATAGAGCAACAAAACAACGACTCGAGTAGGCATATTGCGCACTGTCTAGTAAAATACATATCACTTTTTTCTCCAAACTCCATTTGGGGTCTACAATATATGGTTGGAAATCTAACTCAAAGGGCTACAACTTTCATGTTTTACGTTGTTCCAAATGACAAACAGAACAGGGTGAAAAATGCGGTAGAAACCACGACCGCGGAGCTGATACGGGATGAGGCAGTGTCTTCCGCGGTTCATCGCGGTCCTGACCGAGGCCGCGGCCGCGGCAGTCCGGACGTGAAATATTATCCTTTTTCGCATAGGAGAAGGTATAATTGTTTGGGTCCAACCCTACTTTGTATATATACATGAAAAAATAGTAGTTTTGGGGGTTGGACACACTTTTGACAAAAAAATTAGGCCTAAGGAGGCTAAGGAGATAGAGGGATTCGACCTAAGGAGTCAAGAACACAATAAGAGCAAGGCGGAGAATTCTTCAACGAGTTTTTCCTTCCTCTTCCTATTTTTCATAGTTGGTTATGACTTTTAGTATTGTAGTTTTACATACTATTATGAATAACTAATTTGTTATCTAAGGTTTTGGGTGAAACCCGTTGGGGATGAATTGGTTGTTATATTAATATAGTTTTGAGTTGGTTGTTAATAGCTATTTGTTCAACTACGTTTTAATTTTGGTTAATTGAAAGGATCCTTAATTAGCCGTTCCTTTTTATTATGTATCTGCTTGAGAGAGAGTGCATATTTAGGTAGTTGTTTGAACAACATCACTCCCGGAGTATAGGCGAGAGTCATAACCGAGGGTTTAGAGGTTGGATTAGAGATAACGATACCTCGGGTGCGATCTAAGTGAACTGTAATCTAGCTAGCGTAGCTTGAGAGAGTGCGTCTAGTAAATTATCATAATTACTTGAGAGAGATTTATGATAGCTGGAGAGTTCATGATTGATAGAGGCAACAAAGTCAAAGCTATAAGAAACATGCAACTAATGAAATCAACAACGGGGGAAACCATTACCTTAGACCTTTATTCCAATTGTTTAAAATTCAAGCATAGTTAGTTTTCAGCTGTTTATTTATTTTCAGTTTTAGTTGTTAGAAATACCATAAACTGTTAATTACTAAATCTCAATCTTTATAATTTAGGAAATTGTTCAATCTTGTATTCTTAGTGATATTAAACAGATACAGCTAAGCCTTAGTTCTCTATGGGTTCGACTCTGGGCATAAATACTCAGATTATATTTGCAGGGACCGCTTATCCTTTTTAGGACTAGAGTTGGGCGTGATCAAATTTTGGCGCCATTGCCAGCGAACTAACAATGTAATTGTAGTTGTATATATTGCTAGGTTTCGAGTTTGAACTTTTATTTTATTTTCTTTTGTTTTTTTGTTTTTTTTTTAAATTTTTTTTATAGATATTGATTGGAGAAACATGACATCTTGGAATTATAGAAATTTAGGTGTAGATAATTTTACTAATGATCTCCATGCATATTGTGAAGGAAACCACCCGTGGCAAAATTTTCAAAATATTCCTAAGAGCGTGTTATGTACACCAACTCAATCTTATTTGCGGAATGTTTGTGATGTGTGTGGTGGTAAAAATGGTCACCTTCATGGTTGTACTTATATTTCTTATTTTCCCCTAACCCCTTACTATGATGGTTCTACTTTTGCTTGTGAAGTTAATAGGAACAAAGAACCTGGGAATACGAACCTGAAGGAGATCAAGGATATGCTAAAGTGCCTTATGGAACAAAACAATGAGAAACAATTGCACATAGAAAGGCAAGAGGCAAATATTCGCAAGTTGGAGGCTCAATTAAGTCAAGTGGTTGAAGTTTTTAATGATCAACAAGCCAATATTGAGGATAGCAGCCAAGAAGAGCATAAATTTGAGGTGTTAATTGGGGAGGTCAGAGTAGAACATCAACAACCTAGCCAACTATAATTTGAGGATGTCAATGTTGAAGAAGTGAGACTAGAGTCAGCCAAGGACTTTGAGGATACAAATTTTGTTGACTCTAGTATCATTGATGCTGAGGATGTTGAAAGTCCTGAAGTTCATGTGTTTGAGCGCATTAGTCCACACTCCAAGCATTTTTCCACATTATGTTTGGATGATGATATGGAAATAGAGTCATCCGAACCAATTAAAGATTCAAGGAATGAGGAACAAGGTGCATATATTCTGGCATTCTTCTTGCTAGAAAGTCAGGATTACATACCTCATACAAAAGCCAAGGAGTGCAGAATATTACATTATTTCCTTGGGCCAGCTAGATTCGTTCCACCGCCCCATGACCCTAATTATAAGCTTGAATCAAAACTTGGGGTTCAATTCATAAGCTCGAGGTGGAGGCAAAAAATGATTCACGTCATGCCGCGACGTTAAATCAAGCGCTTGTTGGGAGGTAACCTAGCTTTATTGCTTTCTTTTATTTATTTTTTATTGTATTATTTTTGTAGTGCCAATTTTTTATTTTTCAGGAGCATGGAAAGTAAAGGTATTGGAAGGACCAAGCTTGGGAGAAGTCTGAGTACCCCATGAGCTGTTAGTGTTTAGGCCTTTGGCCTACCAAGGAGTCTCTTTTACCCTTTTATTAGTTATGGTGTGCATTGGAAACAATACACAATTTTAAGTGTGGGGTGATGAGATTGTCTGGGTAACTTTGTATGCTATTTTAGTTGTATTAGTTTAATTGAATAATTTTAAAAAAAAATAAAAGATTGGACTTTTTCCGACGATGGATCTATTAGACAATTTTCTTGAGGGAAGTAAGTCTAAAGAAAATACCAAAAAGATCTTTTGTTTTGTTTTAGGTAGTGTAGTAACTCCCCCTTGGTTTTTCTTTGGGTCACGGTTCTTTTCCAAGGGTTTTATTTGAACCGGGTGTAGTTTTTTTTTTTGGGAGTAGGAGCAATTGTGTTGTGCTTTGAATTGAAGCAATATCTCTTGACTTGGTTATGCCTTGAGAATAGTGAGTACTTTAGTTGTGACGCTTATGCTCAGTTTTTTACTCTTGTAGAAGTACCTTAAATTGTATTATCTTAATTTTGCTTAACTGCTTTGACTAGAGTGTCTATGAATCCAATCCTGAGCGAGTTATGAGCCATGTGTGTGTAAGGTTTTGCATTATTTAATGCATTGCATTTGATGCCTGGAACTTGCCCTGTGTGTTTGCAAAGCGANTATGAACTTTGTAAAAGTTAAAGTGTGGGGTGGTTGGTTTGGCTTTTGAGTGGAACTAATTGAATAAGGAGAAAGGTGCACTGTTTTGAAAAAGGAAGAACCGCTTGAATTGAAAAAAAATATATAGCTGGATTGTTGTGGAAAAAAAAATTTCTTGATAAGTGGTGGCTCTTGACGTAAGTATGCTTAAAGAAGAATGGGGTAATTTATATTGATGTGAAGGTGGAATTTTGGTCTGACATAAGTATGGGGTTTAAATGTTAAAATGTATGTATTAAAGTGCTTAGGGAGGTGTAGTCACTCTTATATCTAAATGTATCTTACCCATCCCGTAGCCTACATTACAACCAAATAAAGTCTTAATTGATCCAAGATTGAATGAGCTCGATTAGTGGAGTAGTATACTACGGGCAAGCTTATGGTGCATCTTTTGTGGCATATGAATGTTATTTCTGAGAGTGAGTGAATTCTTTCTATCTTGAGTTCCTAAATGTTCTTAAATTTTATTGTGTGGAACTACTCTCTTGTGTTGGGTGAGGGAACTTGATTCATGTAGGAAATGTAATGTTAGTGACCTCTATCTTAGAGTAAGTAGGTGATTATGAATAATGCGTGGCACTTGTGAGTCAAATCTTGAGGTAAAGATGTTACACTTTTGTGCTTAGTCTATTTTAAATACTCTTGGTGTGATAAGTTAGGAGAATTATTTAAAAAGGTCGTGTATATAAAAAAAATGTAATTTGATTGCTCGAGGACGAGCAATGGGTTATGTGTGGGGTGTTGATTGTAAGGCCCCGTAAAATCTTGTGCTCAAAACCTAGTAGCTCGTAGTGCCAAGGTCCGAATATGTGTTAGGAATGTGTAGAATTCTTCGCAGCGAGCTTGCTCGCCGCGGTTCGGACCCTTTTTACTGATTTTGCACTTAAAAATCAAAAGAATCGATTTTTCCAGAAAATTGTCATTCTGCGGTCCAGAATGCAGTCGCAGATTAGCTATGCGGACCGCATTTCTGCCGTAAAGTGAAGCAGAAGGGTTGTCAAAATTGATGTTGAAAATGCGGTCCATTATGCGATCGCATAATCAATATGCGGACCGCATTTCTGCCGCAGAGTGAAGCAGAAGGGTTGTCAAAATTGATGTTGAAAATGCGGTCCATTATGCGATCACATAATCAATATGCGGACCGCATAATTGTCACATAAGTTCCTCAAGGATTTGTGGAGGTCAATTCTGCGGTGCAAAATGCGACGCATAACAGGAATGCGGACCGCATTCCTGTCACAGACCTTCAGAGTTTTGGGCGCATTTCTGCGGTCCAATATGCGGATCGCATTTCGATTCTACGATCGCAGAATGCGACCGCAGATTTGCTCGGGCTTCTATTTTTCTAAATTTTAAAACTCGACCCCTTTTTAATAAAACACCTCAACCCCCTCATTTTAACAATCTTGTTGAACAAATTAAGAGAGAGGAAGAGAGGTTCTTGAGAGAGAAAGTCATCTTCTCCAAAATTTGATTCTTTAAAACCATCCGGGCTGGGAAATTTCAAGCTTATCTTCATACCCCCTTTCCTTACAGGTAAAATCCCTAACTTCTCCCATTGAATTTCTGGTTTAAACTATGAGGGGGAGTCTCATGCATTAGTCCTTAAAATAATGGTTGAAATCATGCATGCATGTCTATTAAAAACCTAAAATCTAGTAGGAGGAATTGGGTAGGAGTAAAAGATATTCAAAGAGGGGTTGATAACCTAAATGAGTTTGAGTAGCAATTGTAAACTTCAATTCTAAGTTATGCGTATTAATTTGTGTACTATATTGTCGTTGCTAGATTATTTTGGTGAATTGGAAGTAGGAATTAGAAAGGAATCCAGCTTCAGGTATGTATGGCTCACCTTAACCTTTGTAAAATCGCCTTGTTTGGTGTCCAAATACTTGGTATGTGATATCTCCATGAATAAGTTGTGAAGTTAAACTCTTGTGAATAGGATGTGTTTACTTGTGTGAACTATTGGTGAATTCATGTAAATATTGTGCCTTATGCGTTGTTGGTTAAGACATCCGATATGATTGTGCAAGTAAATGGTAATAAACTAAGTTGTGATTGCGAATGTGTTATGCGACAAGGACTGCGGAATAAATGATAAAGAGGAATCGTAATTGGTAAAATTGAAATAACTGTGATAACATCCCTCGTGGATAGTCGTCAAAACTATTGTTGTGATCTAAATAGTATAACGGGCTGTTGAAAAAGATGGAAATGGTATGGATAGTCACCTAAACCTTTTGTGAGTTGTGTTGTTGATGTTATTGGGATTTGTGGTTGTTGTTCTTAAAACTTGTTGTGGTTATCCTTGTAAATTATTATTGTTGTGGTATTTGTTTGTGAATTGTGATTGCTCGGTGGGATCGGGTTGCGCGCCGCAATATGAAGTAATAAGGTGTGGGTTGTGGTGATAAGGGTGGCCGAGGAAATAAGGGTGGCCGAGGTAATTAGGGTGGAAAGTGACCGATATCACTATTGAAATGAAATATGAGAACATTGTGA
>MU782885.1:34389-51051 GCA_026770625.1 Nicotiana glauca | reverse complement strand
ACGGCAACCTAATGAGAATATACTCAAATACTTGCTAACAATTCGAATTATACAATTTCCCAACTCCGCTTGGTGAAATGACCAAAATGCCCTTGGTCCCACGTGCCCGGAATCCAAAAATTTTCGAAGATAAAGGTTACCCATGACCTTAGGAACTCAAATATATTATTTTCTCTTAATTCCATACTCAAAATCGTGGCTAAAATCCGAGATTATACTTTTCTAGGTTTTTCATCTAAAACCCTTGATTTTCCCTAATTTTACATGTTAATCTACCCATAATCTATGTATTTAACTTAATATGTGAAGAAATTACTTACCTCTTCGATGATGACGGAAATACCTCCTCAAATGCTCTCAAAAATCGCCCCCAAGCCATGAAAAATGGGTGAAATGAACCTAAATCCCGATTTTTAAACATTCTGCCCAGCCCAGGTCCGTCCTTCTTCGCGTTCGCGGTCTCCCGCTCGCGTTCGCGAAGGCCAGTCACCCAGACCTTCGCGTTCGCATACAAGGCCTCGCATTTGCGTAGGCCAAAGACCCCAGGCCCACCTTTTCCTTCTACGCATTCGCGATCCCCTCCTCGCGTTCGCATAGCAGCTCAGCCCGCCCCTCCGCGTTCGCGACTTCCTCTTCGCGTTCGCAAAGGCCAAAACCTGAAGCATTCCCATTTTTTCCTCTTCGCGTTCGCGAGACTTGCTTCGCGTTCGCGAAGAAGGAAACCAGATACCAGCAAGCAGTAATAGTTTTAACCTAAATTCGATCCGTTAACCATCCGGAATCCACCCGAGGCCCCCGGGACCTCAACCAAATACCAACCAATCCCAAAACACATTACGAACTTGCTCGAGGCCTCAAATCACATCAAATAACGCCGAAATCATGAATTACACCTCAATCTAAGATTTATGAACTTTGAAATTTCCAACTTCTATTTCCAATGTTTAGACCTATCAAATCACGTCCGATTGGCCTCAAATTTTGAGCACAAGTCATATTTGACATTACGGACCTACTCCAACTTTCGGAATTGGATTCCGACTTCGATATCAAAAAGTCAACCTCCGGTCAAACTTCTCAAAAACCTTCAAATTTCTATCTTTAGCCAAATGGCTTCAAAATGACCTACGGACCTCCGAATTCACTTCCGATCGCGCTCCCAACTCCAAAATCACCATACGGAGCTATTCATAGTCTCGGAGTCCCAAACGGACATTGATAACACTGAATTGATCTTCAAGCCAAACTTATGAAATTTCTTTTAAAATGCTAACTTCCACAATAGGCGCCAAAACGCTCCCGGGTTATCCAGAACCCAATCCGGGCATATGCCCAAGTTCGAAATCATCATACGAACCTGCTGGAACCTTCAGATCCTTATTTCGAAGTCGTTTACTCAAAAAATCCAATCCTAGTTCATTCTTTCAACTTTAAGCTTCTCAAATGAGAATTTTCATCTAAATTTAACTCAGATCTTCCTGAATTTAAATTCTGACCATGCGAACAAGTCATAATACCCGAAATGAAGCTGTTCATGGCCTCCGACTGCTGAACGGAGCGCTGGTACTCAAAACGACCGATCAGGTCATTATATTCTCTCCCACTTAAACATACGTTCGTCCTCGAACGTGCTGAGAACTACACTAGAGTAGTCTGAAATGACTGTTTAGCACCTCATGCGCCTTCCCGTGCTATCACAACTCAGTTGAGCACATTAGCTCGATAAATTCTAAAGATATTCCCTTTTATTCAAACACATAAGCCTTAGAGCCCAATTCCAACATCCGAAATTTTATGCCAGGCCTGTTTCCAACATACGATCACCGTATCAATCACTATACATTGTACTCAAACATGACTGCATAACTCTGCTGAATTTATACTTGGCATCACTTTACTCATAGGACCATAATAACATTTCTGTTTGAATTAATCGAAATTCCACAAATCCGATGCTCCGATTGCACCTCTTGACCTACATGAGTCTTGCTCTAACCTTTACAACACTGACACGACGGAAGAGAGGATGCCAAAATTCATAACCAATTGTTGAATCAACAAATCATTGGGTTTGTCCCCTGACATGAGTCGTTGCCTCTTTCTGAACCATCTAATGGTCTTAGCTCCTTAATATACTTCGTATAATCAGATTGCACTGATCCTAAATCCCACAATCTCATCTTACCCAGTACGAACTGCTCAGGCGGTAAGCCACTCTGAATGCGATCAAAAGTCTCATATGACTCCACAATATGCCAATAGGCCACCAATCCGAACACAACACAAAGGAAAATCGGACTCTGGAAGGAATTACCTAACCCCCGCACTAATACGGACTTTCTTTAAAAGATAGGAAGCGAAACACACAAGGAAATAGCATATATAAAAACCAAACTCGACATCACACTGTTGCGGCGTGCAACCCGATCCAAATAACATACCCGTGGCGGCGTGCCACCCGATCCGCACATAGATCTCACATAAGAAGATTGCACTTCGAGCTAAATCTGCTCATTGTGATAAAAATATCAAATTTCGATCGTAAGCACGCTAAGTGCATAATACCATCCCTGAGAAATCACATAGCGCTATAGGCTACAAAACTCAAGCACAACTGAGGTGCGATACCATATCTAAATCTCAAGAGCTATCCTGCTCACACAACATCATCGCAATGCGGAACCTCAACATATAGGAATTTATTAAGCTGTCTCACAACTCATACGGCGCAATACATCATTACTTGGAATGGCTAATGAAAACATAACACCCCGATTGTTCCTCTATAGGAAACATTCTCTTAAACGAACACAACCGGCCTGATACAAGGCCATGTTCACAAATAAATCAATCCACCGATCTCAAGTCGATTTCTGATTGCACCAATTTGGCCAATGACCTTTCAAAGGTCCATGCTAACTTCTCCCTTCTCATAACACACAAGAACATCCATCATGACTGGAGCGAACCTCCACAGTCTATAACCCAACAAGCCGAGTGCCCTTCAGGCATAAATTCTCAAATTGATGACATTACCACAATCCTTATACTTGCTTAAATATTTAGTCAATCAAGCGACTACATGTCACACTTACACAATCTTCCCGTGGGACACGCTCCCACAATCTTCTGAAATAAGTATCAAGTCCGTACCTTTAAAGCTTCGGATACACTAACGCTGAAAAGTGATCAAGAGTCCTTACCAGGAGGCAAAGCCTTTTTTTACAACACATCGACCTCAGGTGGCGCTGAAGACAACACCAATTTACTTTAATCATTCAACCACTTCCTTGCTCATCCGAGCCCATGATATCCTTGCCAGCCCAAGCTGCAACATTGATCTTTACTACACATTTTCATACCTCTCACTGCACCCAAAGTGCCAATATACTGTAGGACACGATTATCGTAACTCCGAATCCATTAATATTTTCCCTTTTTATCATATAAGAACCTTGCACTTAACTCACTTCAGGAGAATCACAGCAATACACAGGTAATTCCTATAACCGTAGGATATGCAAATCTGCAAGTAGTGGTCCAAGCCACCATAGCCCTTTCGAAATCCGCTTTTTCTTAACGAGCCATAACAGAAGAATGCCCTTGATAAATCATCAATCACGGTGGCCGACAACCCTCACACGTACCGCCACAAATCAAATGCATAACTCGATCACGCTGAATAAACTAATCACAGACCCCAACATGCCAAATTCAACTATGGCTAATCAACCCACCTTCTTCCAATTCATCCTTGCTTGCCTTAGAAATAAGACTAACTCCATTCAACACATAATATACTCCATCTACACTCACCCCGAGTGACCTTGAATCACGAAACCATGCTGTCTCAAATCTCACGAATTATTTCACATTTCTCAAATGCCATACCACAAGGTAGCACATCATAAAACATTCTGGGCACCTTCTCATAAGTTGCTACAGAGCTTGATTCTTAAATGTACTTATAGGCTTGAAATCATCAGGCACCACACTTTAACTTCTGAATTCACTTGGACAATTATTGAGAGCCACCCGCTCTGACTTGGTCCCGAATATATCTCACTCCATAGATCTTATAACACACGAATACTCTCTCGGCGAGGCACCTGGCGAAAATCACTTTCTCTAAAACTTATATCCATACGAGGCATAAATCCTAAACTTTTTTTTTTCAAGTCCGGACATGAGCCAATAAGGCCAACTATCGCATGCCTCCAACAATTCATTTGCTCGAATTACCACTTATGGTCTTTTCTCATAGCTGAAATAATCCATCAGTATGCAAATAACCAGAAATCACGCAAGTAGTTAATCATACAGCCCAATCACAAGTGGTGGGACTCTCCCACTTAGCTTGAAGCCATTACTTCACCATTCTTGAGTTCGCCCGACCTTTTTACCTCTTATTGACATAACCTCGCACCATAAGTTACCAAAATTTCTCGGAATCTTCCTGTAAATCCCCATCTTTCATTTTCTGAATCATTAACCACATTTGCACGATCGATCTCTTTGTTGAATAACCAATATAATTCTTTGCAGAAGCTTCGCCAACCACGCGACCGTTAACCTGCTCACGGGGAATAACCCACCTAGGGGAATCACCTCCCGACATCTTCCCACACTGCTGCACGGGGTACATTTACTATGACACCAATAGGCCATCCTGAGTCCGAGCTCATCTTCCAGCTGCACAAGTCCATTCGCTCCTTGCGGACATCAGCTAAATGTGCGGCAACATCCTTTCAAATTTCAGGGTTATGCAGCACCCTCCTCCATTTCAAGCAGCTCCTTTCCCCCATAACAATCTTCTACTGCATAATAGCCCACACTTCACATCATACTTGCAGGCTTCAATCACCAATCATTAAAATCCCCAATTCGATCCAAACTCTATTTAAGGCGTGTAGTCATCCTACTACCAAGCCCATATGCACGCTCGCCACTCTCCCACTTTGGCGGAACTCATCTCCTTAATCGGTCACTCGACCTTGCTTCTCATACTCAGCTTTTTAGAAATTTTAAACACCGCTCGGCACTTTCCACATGTCCTTCCTCACACTTTGCTGCTCAATTGTTGCCTCAAATAAAAATCTATCTTCGTGACACTTGAATCCACCATTGCTACTAACTTCAAGCCTTTCCAAAGGTCATCTTTATCGAGCTGTCAACATTTGCAGTACTGATTTAGTCCGGAACCACCGCATTCCGCGATATCTGATAGTTGCCTCTTCAATAGTGTTTCACAATATTCCGCCATAAGGCGAATTGTAGCAGATTATAACATCGACGAACTTGGTACGTCCCAATAGGACCACGACACCCCATCATAGAAGATAAGTTCCACCACGCTTGCAAATGCCAAACCTCATTACTTTCACTAGCCCACATCTGACCATTCTTAATCCGACTGCCTTTTCCCCAGCCGGAAATAAAATACTGAATCCCTCGATTATACACTGAGTAAACCTCCCTTCAATTCATCCACTGCCCCGACACGTGGGCAAACATCCTACCATCACAACAACACTGCGGAAAATCGCTCATGAGCATCATGGCAACCTGTGCCTAGCCTCAAGTCTCTCAGAAGTTCTGCTACTGAGCTGAACAATTGAATATCCTCCCATAAAGCGACTATAATAGTCCAATCAACTATACAGGGAAAATCATACCGCACCACATTTGTAGTGCCATTTAAATTCTTCAAATTCTCGATTTCTAGCAAGCGCTCGCGTCGCGTAAGATTGATAGGAAGGAATCAAAGGCATAAGCCTCAAAGGAATAGATAAGGAAATCAAGAAGGGAAGTACTCCTAACAGTCCTGCAACCTCCCGAGGATAAGTACAGACGTCTCCGTACTGATCCGCGAGACTCTACTAGACTTGCTCATGACTCGTGAGACCGACGGGAACCTAGAGCTCTGATACCACGTTGTCACAACCCAAACTCCACTAAGGATCGTGGTGGCGCCAGACACCTCTGTCAGGCGAGCCAACTAACTCATTAATAAATTCTTCTTTTAATACTTTTGAAAATCTAAGGTTTTTTCCTTCCATTTGTATAAATAAAAGTTCACATCTTGAATTCAAATTTAATAATAATAATGATTAGAACAAATCCGTTGACAACCATCCCAGAAACCCGGTGTCACAAGTACATGAGCAACTACTGATAAGAGAAATAAAATACAACATCCGCCCGGAATACAGTGGGCTGAAAGTAAATACAATACATTGGAAGGAACTACTCTAGCTATGGTCGCCTCAATGATGCAGCTCACCTAGTCCCAGTGTTATCCATGCTGCTACACCTAATAGGCTGCTAGAGGTGTATATATACCTATGCAACAAAATGCACAGAAGTGTAGTATGAGTACGTAATCAACGTGTACTCAGTGAGTATCCCGCCTAATCCCGAAGGGGTAGAGACGAGATGGTCAACTCTGACACACTCTAATGGTCCATTGATCATTCATCCTCAATACACATATTAAACCGTGGATTTATTCTTTATAGACATGACTCTAATCCAAATAGAGGAAACGAATAAACACGTAGTTCTTTCATAGGAAAAGAATTCCCGAATTTCTCTTTAAAACATAATCCAAATATATTTAAGCCACAAAAGGGCAATAATAACTTAATTAAGTTTAGGCAGCAACACAGGCATGCACAAATCATACTAAGGCGACGACCCGATCCAACAGAAATAAATGTGCACTTGCCGAGGGTCAACGGTGCGCCTATAGATGCATCTATTAATCTGCCGAGGCATTCGGCCCGGTCCAAAATAAACACACACAGACAGACAATCAGTCAAGAATTCAACGTGGAGTAATTATGCCAGAAAGGCCAATCCTCTTTAATAATTTGAGAAAAAACGAAGCTTAAGTCTCTTTAGAAATCCATTTATTAAATTAAATGTGACTTATTACCCCACTCACGAATCATCCATGCGATGCGGGTACACTTAAGATACATGCTCAGATAGCCAATTAGAATTTTATCGAGGAACAATTATCCAAATAAGCCAATTTTCCGTTTGACAATTCAGGAAATGATGTTTAATCTTTTTTTAAATTCGTTTACTAATCAAAGGTGATTTAAACAATCCAAGTCATCAATGAGTTCATAATTTATTCAAGTATAACATGCTTTTGGGTCCTAGACTACCCGGACAATTGCATGATAGTAGCTACGCATGGACTCTCATCACCTCGTGCGTACGTAGCCCCCCACAAATAGGAGCACATAATCATTCACTTCGCCTATGGGGTAAATTCCCCCCCACAAGATTAGAAAGGAGACTCACCTCGCTCCGAAGATCCGCAATCGGCAATCTACATTCCTCCGAAGACTTGAACCAACGCGAAGAGCTCCAAAACTAGCCAAATTACGGCAACCTAATGAGAATATACTCAAATACTTGCTAACAATTCTAATTATACAATTTCCCAACTCCGCTTGGTGAAATGACCAAAATGCCCTTGGGCCCACGTGCCCGGAATCCAAAATTTTTTGAAGATAAAGGTTACCCATGACCTTAGGAACTCAAATATATTATTTTCTCTTAATTCCATACTCAAAATCGTAGCTAAAATCCGAGATTATACTTTTCTAGGTTTGTCATCTAAAACCCTTGATTTTCCCTAATTTTACACGTTAATCTATGTGTTTAACTTAAGATGTGAAGAAATTAATTATCTCTTCGATGATGACGGAAATAAATCCTCAAATGCTCTCAAAAATTGCCCCAAGCCATGAAAAATGGGTGAAATGAACCCAAATCCCAATTTTTAAACATTCTGCCTAGCCCAGGTCCGCCCTTCTTCGCGTTCGCGGTCTCCCGCTCGCGTTCGCGAAGGCCAGTCACCCAGACCTTTGCGTTCGCATACAAGGCCTCGCGTTCGCGTAGGCCAAAGACCCCAGGCCCACCTTTTCCCTCTACGCGTTCGCGATCCCCTCCTCGCGTTCGCGTAGCAGCTCAGCCCGCCCCTCCGCGTTCGCGACTTCTTCTTCGCATTCGCAAAGGCCAAAACCTGAAGCACTCCCATTTTTTCCTCTTCGCGTTCGCGAGACTTGCTTCGCATTCGCGAAGAAGGAAACCAGATACCAGCAACCAGCAATAGTTTTAACCCAAATTCGATCCGTCAACCATCCGGAATCCACCCGAGGCCCCCGGGACCTCAACCAAACCTACCAACCAATCCCAAAACACATTACGGACTTGCTCGAGACCTCAAATCACATCAAATAACGCCGAAATCATGAATTACACCTCAATTTAAGCTTTATGAACTTTGAAATTTCCAACTTCTATTTCCGATGTTTAGTTCTATCAAATCACGTCCGATTGACCTCAAATTTTGTGCACAAGTCATATTTGACATTACGGACCTACGCCAACTTTCGGAATTGGATTCCGACTCTGATATCAAAAAGTCAACCTCCGGTCAAACTTCTCAAAAGCCTTCAAATTTCTATCTTTAGCCAAATGGCTTCAAAATGACCTACGGACCTCCGAATTCACTTTCGATCGCGCTCCCAACTCCAGAATCACCTCTCCGAGCTATTCATAGTCTAGGAGCCCCAAACGGACATTGATAACACTGAAATGATCTTCAAGCCAAACTTATGAAATTTCTTTTAAAATGCTAACTTCCACAATAGGCGCCAAAACGCTCCCGGGTTATCCAAAACCCAATCCGGATATATGCCCAAGTTCGAAATCATCATACGAACCTGCTGGAACCTTCAGATCCTGATTCCGAAGTTGTTTACTCAAAAAATCCAATCCTAGTTCATTCTTTCAACTTTAAGCTTCTCAAATGAGAATTTTCATCTAAATTTAACTCCGATCTTCCTGAAGTTAAATTCTGACCATGCGAACAAGTCATAATACCCAAAATGAAGATGTTCATGGCCTCCGACTGCTGAACGGAGCACTGGTACTCAAAATAACCGGTCGGGTCGTTACAATAACCATCCAGTTGAATGGAGCCGGGCATAGAAATTCGGCAGCTTTTCGGCCAATTTGTCTTCATGGATACCCTTTTCAAGAATTATCCTACTATTGACAAGTTCATGAAAATATCGACCCTCGCATGTAGCTTATATGAAGCGTGATTCATCATATGGTTCCTCAATTTCTTCTTCAATTTCATGTTGTTGTTGCACAGTTTCAACCATGTTCAGGTCCATTTTAGCTCCTAGTACCTTCGTAAAATCAAATCAAAGTCAGTCGGGTAGTAGAATCATGTTAAGCAACTCAAAACACTGCAATTAAGCCAAAAAAATTAGATTGAACGGGCCCGGGAAGACCCATCGCAAAGCTACTGGAATTGCACAAACTGCACAGTTTTTGCATCTGCGGATATATAGCCGCAGAAGCGGCTCCACTTTTGCGGAAAAGTCACCGCATCTACGGTTTTGAACATTATTCTAGTTATCGCATCTGCGTACTTTCTACCGCAGAAGCGATTCTACTTCTGCGGACAACAGACCGCATCTACGGAATTCGACATCTTCTTCAACTGCCCAGAAAATTTTTCAACTTTTGATTCTCAAACATTTTTGGCACCTAATTTATACTCAAGACTTCTAAATTAGTGCAGTATATGAACTTATGATACAATTGAGATCAATTTTTGTGATACTTAGCAAGAAAATTTCTTTTAAACATTGTGTCGAACATCTTGCGAGCAATGTAAAATGACCTCTTCTTCGCACAACTTAGGTACTCAGAATTCCCACAAGTTTGCTTTAATACTAACAGCACACAACATGAAATTTCTCAACCAATATCCCTCACATCATAAAACTAACAGCAGATAAATTGAAACTAAAAGCAATCCAACAAAAAAAAATAAAAAAATGAGTGGGGTTGTTGGCTAAGGAGAAACAGAGAGAATGAAAGGAATGAGAGGAGCGAAATAGATGAGGATTCAGAGGACATTACCCGAGTCTTGTGCAAGAGTGCAGTAGAAATCAAGAGTAGAGGAGTTTTGGAGATTTGTTATAGCTTAAGGGAGTTAGGGCTGGGAAATAGATACCTGGGCGTTTCTGGGAGAATGGGGAATTAAGAGATCTAATTTTCTTTTCAGACCTGTCGACTTCCGCTTCTGTGGATCTTTTCACTTCTGTATCTCTGACTTCGCTTCTGCATGACCGCATCTGCGGTCAAAAATCCACAGATGTGGTTACACCAGAAGATTGATGCCCAGTTTCTGTAGCTGCTGGTTTTGGCCCTACGGACCACTCCAACCTACTCAAATTAGCTCCAAAAATCTAAAACTTGGCAGATTAGTTACAAATAATATACTAAGGTATTCTAAAAAATAAAATTTCAAAAATGACTAAAAAATTTGAAAAACGATGGGTTGCCTCCCACCAAGCGTCGCATTTAACGTCGTGGCACGATGCAAAACAACATTACCACTTTTCTCACCACTTGGATGATATGAACTGGGCACCTAGCTTGGAATCAAGCTTGTGACCACGAGCGATGGGGGTGGTAAGTTGATGATCAAGCCAATCCTTAAATTCTTTATTTAGCACTTCTTGGCTCTCATGTGAGGAATGTCATTTTGTTTTCTTGTTTCCTCAAATTGTAAAATGTATGGTTGTTGCATTTCCTCCTCACAATCCCTCATTGACTCGTGTAGTTCAATTTCCATATCCCCGCACAATTTCAATGTTTAAAAATGCTTGGAATGTGACTTCAAACCTTCACTTTGCAATTTTTCTCTGATTTTGACATCCTCTTTTTCCCCCGAACTAGAGTCAATTTCACAAATTTTCTATTTACACCGGATGACTCTAATTTCACATTTTTCTCGGCATCATTAACATCCATGGAGTCGGTTGGCGGATGTTCAATTCTTGAATCCTCAAAGTAAAGCTCACTTTCTTCCTCGGAGTTGGACTCTTCTTGGCTTTCTTCGACACTTTCAAGTTGGTGGGCATAGTGAGCCTCAACCAATACTTGCATTTGATCCTCCAACGTGTGGATGTGTTCATCATTGTAAATCAAGCCTTGTTTCAAGTCCTCGAGTGCAAAGTTGTGCTTCTCCTCATTTTCAAGAATGGTCTCCAACATGAGCATCATTCTCTCGTTGTGAGCATTTGAGAGTTCTTCTTGGTTTTCATCAAGTGCCAAGGAAGGATTTTCAACTTCAATTTCCAAGGAAGGTTCTTGGCTGTCATTCACTTTCGAGGCTTTTTGAACCCTTAAGGCTTCGATCATTTCATCCATTTGTGAGTGCAACCTTTCAAGTGCCAAGTCATTTTGAAGACTAGTCTCCAAAAGTTCCTCCAAGGCATTTTGTTCCTTGTTTCCTTCTTCAAGTAAACACTCCAACATAAACTTGAACTCTCCATTTCGGTCATGCTCAACTTCTTCCATCTCCATAGCCCTATAATTCTCATCACAAAAAGTATAATCATCATAGTGGAGGCTTGGGGAAGGGAAGGACAAATAAGCACAATCATCCCAATGACCATTTTGGAAACCACACTTATCACAAATACTCCACTTATAGGGTTGAGATTTTGCGCACAATCCTCCCCCAGGAGAATTTAAATAATTTTGCCATAAGTGTGTACCTCCACAATAAGGACAAGGGTCATCAAAGTATGAACAACTACCATCCGACCAATTTTCATTATACGATGCCATTTTTCAAAAATAAGAAAATAAACAAGAAACAAACAATAAAAATAGACCAAGGTAAGAAAAATAATTACACAAATATTTACAACTTCGGACCAAAGCACTTTCGCTTACTTCTCGAACAATCTAAATTACGCCAAATTGTTCCCCGGCAACAGTGCCAATTTTGATGATGTCCAAATCAACTACTAAAAAGTAAAAGACAAGGTCGCATGCAATATAATTTACCTAACTATGAATCGGGGTCGAATCCTACAGAGAACAATGTGTAGGCGATTAGGAATGTAAGAAAATTATCGCTTATCGCGCAATGCCAAATAATAAGAATTTTGGTTTGAAAATATTTATAGCTAAATGCGGGAATGTAAACTAACCTAGAAATCAAGTAAAATGATCAATGGCTACAAGTATGGTTGCATCGGGAATTACACTCAAGTAACGATCCAATGTATTTCACGATTTTACAAATATGAGCGAGTTTATATTAATTAGCCACGGATAATAATTCTTAATTAGATTCTTCCGAACACTAACAAGACTTCCTAATTGAATTATCCCTAAAACAATTAGAAGATTAAGCACTCTCGGATATGGCTACAAGTAGTTCTATCCTATCCCTAGGTAGAATCTATAAAATAAGGGTTAACGCCTTAAGTTCTTGTTAATTAATCTTTCACAACCCCAAATTATCTTTTCCAAAATTATTCGGAGTTAATGGGAGAGTCCTAGGGTTAGCTAATCCCTTTGGAAACATTAAAGAACAAGAATAATTAAAATAACAATAACTCACTTCATAAAAAAATAAAAACGCAAATGCAGTTCCGCAGATACGGATTCCTTAATGTAGAAGCGAAATTCCTTGTCCAACACTACTTCGTAGATGCGGTGCAAAATTTGCAGATGTGACACCGCATAAGCGATACTCTAACCGCAGATGCGGTTTCTTCCGTGCTCAGCCATTTCTGCAGAAGCGTGTATTCCCTCGCAGAAGCGGGATCGCTTCTGCGTCTTTTCCTCCGTAGAAGCGAAATCATCCAAACTAAGCCTCCACCACAGAAGCATTTATTTTCACGCATAAGCGGAATCACTGGAAGATTTTACATGTTTTCACTCTCTTTTTCTCAATTCCACTTCACTTCAATTTAAATCACTTCGTAGCATCATTTACCTGAAAATCTAACAATACACACCATAAACAACCTCATATTATAGTTAAAGGACATAAAAGCTAAGGAAAAGAGACTAGATTGAGTGGTAAAATCACCACTCATCAACATGCATCACAGACTTTTTGAGTTTTGAATTGTGACACAGGTAGACCATGGACCAAGTCCTTCTGAATTAGTTTATTCAGAAGGGAAAAACTTGCGTGGCCCAGTCTTTTGTGCCATAGTTCCGCATCATCGTCAACCGCCTTCAGACAACTCAGATCACCATTCTGTAAGGACTCAAAGTCAGCAACACAAATGTTCTTGTATCTTTTAGCCACCAGAACTATTTCACCAGTCACAAGGTTATTGACACCTTGTTTCCTTTATCACAAATTTGAGAAACACTCACAAGACTGTACTTGAATCCATTGACATAGTACACATTTTTAATAGAGTGAGTGAGTGACTTCCCAACTTTTCCAACTCCAAGAATGTATCCCGTTTTGCCATTGCCAAATGATACACTCCCTCCCTGTAGGGATTTTAGTGAAAGAAAATCTGTGGTGTTCCCAGTCATGTGTTTCGAACACCAACTATCCATGAAGCACTGTTGACCACTTCCCTTCACTATCCCCTCGTCATTTTCGTTGTCTTCATCATTGTCTGATTGAGCCATCAAAGCACACGCTAAGTCATATCTAATTTCCTCTCTTTCAACTGCCATCGTAGAACTATTATCAATGTTAGATTTTTCTAGTTTTACTTGTATAGTTCCCTCATGAGCTATTTGCAAAACCTCCCATATTTCCTTGGCAGTGTCGCATGTAGAGATTCTGTCGTACTCTTTAGGTTCCAAACCATCTACCAGGATTTTCTTGGCACGAGCATTCTTCTCCATCGCTTCTTTGTCTGCTTTAGTGTATTCTTCGTTGGTCCTTTTTATTGAAACTGATTTTTCATTTTGTACTTTGATTTGAACAAATGGACCATCTTAGATAACATCCCAAAGCTCGCAATCCTCAGCCATGATAAAATCATGCATTCTAGCTTTCCACCACCAATAATGTTTTCCATCAAACTTGGGTCGGTGGTATATGGATTCGCCTTCTTCAAAATTTATTGGAGCCATCATGAGGATCCTTCCTGGGTGTTAACGTGATAGGAGGAACCTACTCTGATACCAATTATTAATTTGTATGGGTCCACCAAAACTTATAGTACCTGGTTCTCTACAAGTTTTTGCTGAAAGTACTTAATAAAGAAGTAAGTAAATGAGGCAGAGGATTTTTACTTGGAAAAATCCCTCACAAGGGGATAAAAAAACCACGACCTACCTTGTAGGCTTTTAACTTTACTAACTTGTATTCTTACCTATTACAAGCCATTTCACGATACTCCCGATTGCAAAAACTTCAAACTAAATTGTGGTACCTTGACCACAAACCACTTTATAACTATCCTAGTTACAAAGGATTTTTCTAACTTGTGGTGTTGTCACTACAAGCCACTTTGTAACCCTATGATTACAAAGACTTTTATTTATGACTAAGACTAGCCACAACCTAGACTCAACGAGTCTGAGGATTTTCAAAAGAATTCCTAATTAGTAAAATTCTAAGTAAGTGATTTAGGAGATATTGTAAGTGCAATAACAAGGTTACAACTCAACTAGGACAGTAATAATCAATCGTTTAGGAACTGGTCCGTAGTAGCGTTCAACCTTGTTCTTCAAGCTTGAGAGAATGATCTTTTCTATTTTTACTTGATGCTTGAGTAATGAAACTGAAACCTATTTGTGATGTTTTGTATGAAATCCCTTTGTACAACTTCGTCACATCACTTGAAATGATGTGAGTACTTTGTTTGGTTAGAGAATGAGTGGGTTGTTAGTGTGGTGCAGTGCGATAGAAACAATACCGCCAGTCACTTCAGTTCCAGCTGTGTCCAAATGACTTTGTACTTCTATATAGGAACCGCAGGAGCATGAGGTCCTTGTTTGATTCCTAGCTCCCGTATGTGTAGCAATTCAACTTTTACTGGAGTCCGTTGTAGTTTGCAGCAATCCCAAGTAGCTCAGGTTCCCTAACTGGTTCTTATCAGAAAGTTTGTTAGATCATCAAAACATAAGGCAAACCTAATCATGAGTATTTAAGATCTATCAGGGATCATGTGTGCATATATTTCCATGTGATTCTTCATGCCTCATATGGCTCACTATATATGGAATCGTACACATCAATCCTTTTCTAATTCAAGTCCAATACCCCCAAAAGAAAGTGTGTCACGACATTATCATCTTCTTAAGGAAGACGACATGGAAAACAAATTTTGTCAACCTCTGTCCAAGCAATTCCACATCTATGACTGTCCCCCCATACATATGGTGTCAGAAACAACTGATTATCACCAGCACACCAAAAGTCATCAGTAGCATCTTCACTGAAATCATTATGCACAAGCACCATATAGTTATCAAAAAGAATATTAGTTGTTGTGCAATGAAAAGGATGGTCACAAGGGTGGTATCATTCCTTCTTTCTCAGATAATATAGGGCAATGTCAATATGCTTCATAAAAAGTAAAAAAATGAAACAAATCCATCAGTCATAAAATAATTAAAAAATAATAAATTAAGAATAAAGAAAATAAATGCCTTGCAAATTATCAAACCTTATCATCAAGTACAAAGTTACTATCTGAAAGCTCAAGGAAGAACATTTTGCTACTGATTTTTTGATGACACAATTTGTATGAATTCTGTCCCACACCATTATTATCAGCATATATATCAGTTTGTCCCCTGAAAATTTTGAAAATATCAAAGTTAGAATATCAAAATTTAAAAATTTTGATAATATCAAAGTTGAAAATATCAAAGTTAGTCCTGAACTTAGCCTTTCAAGTTAAAAAGTTAAGGATAGGCAGTCCTTAAATTTGAATTACAGGTTCAAAAGCTAAGGACACTTTTTCCTGAAGTTTGAGTTTCAAGTTCAACAGTTAAGGACACATGGTCCTGAACTTAGACTTACAAGTTTAAAAGTTCAGGACACTTTGTCCTTAACTTTGAGTTTCAAGTTCAAAAGTTAAGGACATGAGTCCTTAAGTTTGACTTGCAGGTTCAAAAGTTAAGGACAGGTAGTCCTTAAGTTTGAATTACAGGTTCAAAAGTTAAGGACAGATGGTCCTGAACTTTGACTTACAAGTTCAAAAGTTCAGGACAGTAACTTTGATTTCCAAGTTAAAAAGTTAAGGACACTTTCTCCTTAACTTTGATTTTCTAATTTAAAAGTTAAGGACTCTTGGTCCTAAACTTAAACTTACAATCACAGAAGTTAAGGAAACTTAACTCTAGCAATTTCAATATCAATACACTTAATCCTAAAATTTAAAATTACAAGTTAAGGACACGAATTTAAGCAATTAACAAATAATGAAATACATTAAGGTACTTACTCTTTTTTGCGACCTCTCCTTTTCTCCTTGCCCCACCATACAATGAATTTCTTCAATAATTTTGCATCATTTGTGGCATAATGAAAAATACACCTACGAGTATATGTTGATTATATCTAGCCTGAACTCTTGGGAGTATTTTCATTGTGTGCCATCGATGTTTCTGTTTTTTTTTCCTGATCAAAAGGAGATGTCAACTTCCAACTAAGATTCTTGTTCTTTTTACCTCGACCAAGCTCTTCTTAAACATTTCCTTCAACCTCCATAGACAAACACCCATCAATGCTCATTTGTGTACTTGGAGGAGTAGGAGTAAGAATAGAAAATGACGGACCATCATAACCAATACTATCTCGGTTACTTTTTCTCGTATATTGGTTAAGGG
>MU782885.1:15220-34008 GCA_026770625.1 Nicotiana glauca | reverse complement strand
TATATATATATATATATATATATATATATATATATATATATATATATATATATATATATATATATATATATATATATTAGTTTGTGCAATTCATCAAATGAAGAGACAAAATTTCTATTATGAATATAATATTTAGGACACAATCAATACATGTCTTGTTCACACTGCCTTCTTATATTTTTTCAACAGACAATTCAGCTAACATATTGTTTGCATCATTTTCTTTATCTTCCAACTGCACATTTTCTTTATCTTGCAACTGTTCTCCATGTTCTTCAGTTACAAGTTCACAAGATTCTGTAAAATATTTACAAGAGCTAACACAATTAGTATTTGTTACTAATATTTGATTAAAACAAACATGTATAAAATTAAAAAAAAAATTGTCTAACCATTTGCAATTGTCAAGATCATCCCATTTAAATCATTATCTTCACTAGCATTTTCTTAGGTTCCAATATTGTCGGTAAGAGAGGGGTGTAGAGAGATCACATGTTCCATCTATGCATTTGGAAACAATCTCACTTCTGCTTGTTCCTTCGGCATTTTCTAGGTCTTGAGATTGTACTCCACTTTTCTCTTGATACTCCACTCCAGCTTCTTCCCTTGAATATTCAAAAGATTCTGTAACATTTGCAATTAATACCCATTCTAATAATTTACTAAAACTAACATTCAATATATCATGAAAATTTTATCTAACCTTGATTGGCACAATTTTGAACTCCAAATTTCTCTTTATATGACAGAGGTGTAGACGTATCATATGTTTCTTCTAAGCATTTTCATACAATCTCACTGACATTTGTTCCCAATGGACTTTCTAAATCCTGATGAGATTGCAATCCACATTTACAAATTTTTTTTGTTACTCCTGTCTCTTTTGGATTTTTTTGGTCTTGACATTCTCCTATATCTTGAACTTCCACTCCATCAATAAATTCTACAAATATTTGTAATCACAAAAAAGTTTATATGTATCACGCTATTGAATATAAATTTCAATGAAAAAAATTCAAAATATATATCTAACCTTTCCCAATATCAGTGACGTTCTCAGTTTCATCATCTAGATGTGCATCTCTAAAATCTCTTTCATACTGAACTTCTGCATGCACATCTATGTCGTCACGTTCATCACCACATGCATCTTTGTTAATTGTAACAGTAGGCTCTGTACCACGACAATGATCATCAACTCTATCTTTAGCAATTAGAACACTAGATTCTCTTTCTATGTTCCTTTCATCATGTTTCACATAAATCTTCAACAAAGTATCAAGCTTTAATCCTAAACTTTTCTTTAAATCCTGAGAAAGAAACTAAGTTAGAAAGTTAAGGGCAGGTAGTCCTAAACTTTAAGTTACAAGTAAAAAAAGTTAAGGATAGGCAGTCCTTAACTTAGAGTAACAGTTTCAAAGTTTAAGGACATGCAGTCCTTAACTTTGAATTCCAAGTTAAAAAGTTAAGGACACTTGGTCCTAAACTTTTTCAAATTGAAAAGTTAAGATCACTTGGTCATGCACTTCAAGTTTCATGTTTAAAAGTTCATGACAGATGGTCCTCAACTTAGACTTACAGGTTCAAAAGTAAAGTACACTTGGTCCTAAACTTCAAGTTGTAAGTTCAAAAGTTAAGGACACTTGGTCCTAAACTTCAAGTTTTAAGTTCAAAAGTAAAAGACACTTGGTCCTAAACTTCAAGTTATAAGTTCAAAAGTTAAGGACACTTGGTCGTAAACTTCAAGTTTTAAGTTCAAAAGATAAGGACAGGCAGTCCTAAACTTATAGTTTTAAGTTCAAAAGTTAAGGACACTTGGTCCTAAACTTCAAGTATTAAGTTCAAAAGTTAAGGACAGACAGTTCTTAACTAATAGTTTCAAGTTCAAAAGTTAAGGATACAAGGTCTTGAACTTAGACTAACTGAAATTAATGATATTACTAAGATTTTATTCTCAATATTTTTTTCTGATACAACTATTTTCTGGTTTATTCTAGTAATTTCAGCTTGCAGATCCTTTTTAAAACTCTCTGATAATCTCTTAATCAAAAAATATAAAAACAAAAAAGTCTCGTAAGCAAAAAATGATCAAATAAATAACTAATGCTATTCAAAGGTAGAAAACCTACTTTAACAATTTCCTTAAGCATGACTTCATCAAATTGTGTGGAAGAAGGCATTAAGCTTTGATCTTGAGAAATCGGCTCTTCTATACTAATAGGCTCTGTATATTCTTCAATAGGAATAAATGGTGACACCTCGATCAACTTATACAACTATTATATAACAAAAAAAAATATAAGTTTTCAGAACTAAAACAAATAAATAAAAAATAGCTAGTAATTAGATTAACTTACATTTTCATTAGAGAATCATACTGTGGAGATTTCATTTATGAATAACATAACATCCGAGGATAACCACATTCTTTGAAGTTCACAAATTGTTTTTCCTGAAAAATAGGAATTACTTCCATAATCCAAACACAAAAGGCAAAAGGAAAGCCATGTAAGTGTAGTTATTCTTGTCTTTATCTTTGTCTTTGTCTTTCTCTTTCTCATTCTCATTCTCATTGGGCTTCAAACAACTCTTCAATTATTTTAATAATGTTTCATAAGAAAGAGAGCCCCAGGTGAAAGAAGAGCAGAGTTCATCATCGTCTACAATTTTCATTATCTACTCGGACACATTCATATTCTTTCGCTTCCCCATCAAAACAGATTCAACAAAATAAATTGTTTCACTTCACGGCATCATCATCGCTGCCCACAAATGATGCAGATGTACCATGTGGGTGACTAGTAATAAAATTAAACAAATTACCCAACTCAACTCTATCCTTTCTGTGGAAATAGACTTTCGAAAGCCTATTCTCTTTTTCATGCAAACCTGTGATGTCCAGTGAGGAATAAAACTTCAAACCAGTAATTATATTAAATGCGTCACGTCTAAACTTAATTTCACGGTCAAAAACCTTGAATGTCATCGAATCAGGGTCATTATTTACAATTTCTGAAATGATGGGCTTAAGGTCTTTTAATCTATGTTTTGATGATCTAACAAACTTTCTGTATGGAAAAAAGATAAGAGACCAAGAATGAAAGTAAAGTGCCGGGGGAACATATGGGAAACATGTGTGAGTAAGGACATAAAGTCAGGGGGAACCTGTGGTCTCTTGATATTCAATTTGGTTCTCTGAACTCTCACTCCTTGTTTTTAATGCTAAGTTTGTCATTATCAAAAAGGGGAGAATTGATAGGATTGATAGGTTTTCAATATCTTTGCCTTGTGTTTTGATGATCTAACAAACTTAATGTCAAGAACCATATAGGGAACCTGACTCACTTGGATTACATTACATCTAACGGATTCCAGCCAAATGTGAACTTGCTACAGTTTCAGGATGTAAGAACCTAGACAAGGACCTGATACTCTTGTGGGTTCCTCACGACAGTACAAAGTCAATTGGACATACCTGGAAATGAAGATTATGTCGCACTGTACTATTTCTGACGCCCACTCATTCTCTGGCCAACTCAAGGGCTCACATCACTTCAAGTGATCATTCTCAAGGTGTACATACAATGAGTCTATACAAAGCATCATTCAAGTTACTCAACTTAAGACAATCTGGACGGTGTGCACAAGAACCAGATCAGGAACCTGATCCTTTGGCACTTCTCTGACAGAAGTCCAAGTCAACTATACAGCTGGAACGCAACTGAGTGACTGATCGCAACTACACAAAGAGGAACATAAGAGGGATCTGGTCCCTTAGGGTTCTCTAATAGAAGTATAAGTCAACTACAGCTGGAAAGCAATTGCAGAAAGTGACTGACTGCAACACTGCAACAGACAGTGCAGCAGTTACTTCCCATTGAGATTGGACATCACTAAGGATGTCTTGTGTAGTATAAACCTTATGCAAGGCACAAGTTTCAGGTTCCAACACTTGCAAACTCAAAAAAGTAAAATATTCTCTCAAGTGTTCAAGAACCTCTCTCAAGAACAAAGCTACTGCAACCTCAAGGACCTAATCCAAGATCGAAAATATTTTAAGTCCTTAGGTTTGTAGAGTCTTTGTAATTTGTTCTTCATTGTAACTCCTATCCAACTTTCTTAGAAGTATTGATTAGGTTGAGTCATAAGAAAAATCCTTTGTAACCTTAGGTTGATAATGTGGCTTGTGGTGGAAACATCATAAGTTAGTCAAAGACTTTATAACCGTAGTATGACAAAGTGGCTTGTTGTGGAAATACCACAAGTTAGTCAAATTCTTTGTAACTGGGATAGTTATATAGTGGCTTGTGATGGGAGCATCACAAGTTAGTTGAATTCTTTGCAATAGTGTTATTGTAAAGTGGCTTGTAATAGGGAGATTGCAACTTAGTGAAGTTAAAAGCCTACAGATGTAGGTCTCAATTTTTTATCCCCTTGTGTGAGATTTTTCCATGTAAATATCCATGGCCTTATTTACATTCAGCTTTACTAGCATTCTGTAATGACCCGGTCATTCGTTCTGAGAGTTATATCCCCATGTCCCCTATCTATATTTATTTATGTGTTGTTCAGCCGTGTTGAGTTGTATCGAGTTGGTAGGTTTGGGTTCGGAGTAGTTTTAGAGTGAAATTAACACTTAATCTCTTAGTTAGAAAGATAAGTTAGAAAAGTCGGCCTGAAGTTGACTTATGAGTAAATGAATTCGGATTTGGATTTTTATGAGTCAGTTAGCTTCGTTGGGTGATTTTAGACTTAGGAGTGTGTCCAAAACATATTTTTGGAGGTCTGTGGTAGAATTAGTCTTGAATTGGTAAAAATTGGAAATTGAGCTTTATTATATGTGTGTGTGTGTATAAGGTGCTATATTATATAAATAGATAGTGGGACTACTTTACAAATATGATAATAAAAATAGGATATGAATAAAATAGTGAGCTCAAAACCCACATCTCATGCACAACACGTTTTAGGACTTACAATTTTAAATAGGGAAAATTTGATTCCTTATTCCATTAGAAGATACCAGAATATAGGGAGGAACAAATAGGGAATTGTGACGGCACATCTGTGGGAAAATCTAAGCCTAAATCTGTGTGGAATTTTGTGGACAAGCATACAGGTAATATATCTAACCCATGCAATAACATAGATTATATTGATGAAGTAGAGTAGTATGGTTATAATTTATATTCTTTCTTCGATGTAAGCTAATAATGATGATGCGGCAATGATGTAGTAATGATTGAGTCTCTAAATATTTGTTATAATATTGAAGGTTTGTAAACAAGGCCTCAGTTATTTCGTTACATTACACTGCGCTACAGTATGTGAAATATAGAATCGATTATGGTGTAGTGATTGCAAGTAATGAAGATGCAATAATAAAGTGAAATAATTATAGGGTATAAGTCATGGTATATGTTCATCTAAAGCTACTGTTACGGTACTTTTCGAATTACCACTATTGACCTCTTTTGTGTACAAATTAGTTATTAATTGGACCGGGGATTGACTTTGATTTTTGACTTGTCCTGAGATTATGAAAATTATCCACCTAGATTAATTAGGACGTGTTATTCAATATTTTGGATAGATTCAGAGCTTTTGGATACCGAATCAAGAGACAAGGGCATCCTAGAGTAGGATTTTACGCGGTTGAGGTAAGTAACAGTTTTAACTCTGGCTTTGAGGGTATAAACCTCAAGAAATTGATATCATATGATTGTTTGGTGGTGATACCCACGCTAGGTGACGGGTGTGCACCTCGAGGGATTGAGACTTGGTCCGTCACGTGAGGTTGTGAGGCCTAATGGCTATTATCTATGGTTATGTATTTACTTGTTGTTGAACTTGTTTGCTTTCATGTTAGAGATCATGTTTACCTCAGTCATATAAATTATTGTACATGTTTACCTCAGTCTCTATTATTTGCTAATATGTTGTAATACTTGATGTGGGCTATTTCCCTTATTTGTTGATGATGGTGAGGCTAGTGAGGTATATGATTGAGTGAGGTCGGTGGCCTGGTTGTGAGGATATTAATACCATAGCGCGTGAGTTATCCGCATAGCACGTGAGTTGACTGTGCGGGTCCAGGTATTTATACCATAGCGCATGAGTTGTCCGTGTAGCACGTGAGTTGACCGTGCAGATCCAGATATTGATATGATGGCCAGGTTGTGAGGATATTAATACCATAGCGTATTAGTTTTCCGCGTAGCACGTGATTTGACCGTGCGGGTCCAAGTATTTATTCCATAGCATGTGAGTTGTGCACGTAGCACGTGAGTTGACCGTGCGGATCCAAGTATTGATATGATGGCACGTGAGTTGTCCGTGCTTAGTGCTTGGGCTTTGGGAGCCTCTCCGGAGCTTGTACACACCCCTAGTGAGCGCAGAGTGTTGAGTTTATTGAGTGTTAAATGTTGAGTGCTGAGTGATGGACTAATATTGATGTGAAGTTGCATTTACTTTTGTTGTTGATGCATTTATCTGTTAAATTTTTTTGTGGTATTTACTGAGTTATGGAATTTACCTGTTTATTCCTGTTATTTTTAAAATTGTGAAAATAAATAATTGGACTATTTTACTTAGCTCGTCACTACTACTGAGTTCCTTAGTTATTTTTATTACTACTGAGGTGGTTGCACTCATACTACACCCTGCACTTTATGTGCAGATCCAGATAAGTTAGAGTGCAACGATCGTTGAGTTCAGGACGGCTATTTGTGGAAATTACAAGGTAGCTGCTAGTGTCCGCAGGACCTTGTTACTCCTCTTGTCATTTCTTCTTTTGGACAGTTAGACAATTTATATATCTTAGTTTATAGTTTTAGATGCTCATGACTTAGTGACACCCTGATGTTTGGGGCTCATTTCCGTATTTTATATTAATTATATTTAGAGTTGATTTAGTTTATGAGAAATTCAAATATTTAAATTTTTTTATTAAATTCTTATGATTGATTTAATAGTTATATTTTGGAAAATAGGCTTGCCTTGTAACACGATAGGCGCCATCACGACATGGTTAGATTTTGGGTCGTGACACATTCACAACAGAACCCGATAAAGGACTAGGTACTCTGTTATTTGGTGGACTCACACAAACTTAGCACTGTATCAAACTGATATAGGACCAGATCCCTATACAGTTTGGTTCATTAGTACTTTCAGAGGAAACATATAGAGAACCTGGTTCTCTAAACAGTCTGGTGGACGCATAGTTTCTAACAAGTGATATCAGAGCAGGTTCTTCCTATCAGGCTAACACCTAGGAAAAATCCTCATGGCTGCTCCACCAAATTTTGAAAGGAGAAAACCAAAGAAGGAAAAGTACTGGGTACCTAAAGCTGCTAACAATGATTCGAGTGAGGAAGATAGTTACATGGCTTACTTAACCAAAAAGTTTCAGAAGATGGTTAGAAGAGATGGAGAAGTGCTAGAAATGGACAGCTCTAACAGATCAAAGAATAATGATCTTTATTAAGTGCGGAAAGGCTGGACACTTCGTGAAAAATTATCCTCTCCTGAATCAAGAATTCTACAAGAACTTCAAGAGAAAAAGACCAGCTGAATATGACTCAATCTTTGCGTTGATGGAACAACCAGAAGATGATGAAGAAGAAGACAACAAAGAAGTAAATTTCAGGGATGTTCAGATAAATCTGAAATCCCATTCTATAAGAAAACTCATGTCTTTAGCTAACATATTAATCAATGCCTTTCATAGTTTTGTGGAGGATAGGGATTCTTTGACCTTAGAATTAGCAGAATCTGAACAAACTAGAGATGAATTAGTAGTTGTAGTTACTGACCATAAGAGAACCATTGAAACTTCCAGAAAAAAAAAGAATGATCTTTTGGCAGAAATTACAGACTTAAGGAAGTCAATAATGAAACCTGAGATTAAGTCAAAACCTAAAAATTCTGAAAAGGGAAAGGAGAGAGCCAGTGAGCAACACATTAGGCTTGGAAATGAGTTGAAAGCTACTAGAACTAGGATATGTGGTGAACTCGAGAAAAATAGGCAGCTTCAAGATGAATTGAAGAGAGTAAAAAGTTATCTTGAGAAATCTCTCAAATGGACCTGGTCCTTAGATGGTGTCACTGCCATGTACTTCAACAATGGTGGAAACAGACATGGAATCGGGTTCCACAAGGAGAAAACTCCTTACAACCCTCACAGCAAGTACGTCACAGCTCCTGATAACTGGTTGTGTACCCACTGTGGGAACAATGGTTACTTCAAAGAAAATTTTCAGTCCAGGGATCAATTTGTTCAGAAAAACAAAGTGCTTACTGACAAAGTGACTACTAACAGGGGACCAGGTACCGCTCGCAAGAAACAAATGTTGCCTACATGGACTAGAAAAGCTCTTATCCGTCCCTTATATCATAACAAGGGACCCAAACTAATTTGGTTTCCTAAATCTAACCAATAATTTAGATGTGTAGGGAACAGTGGGAGGAAGCGGACTATAATAGATCATGGACAGTAGATGCTCAAAGCATGTGATTGGAAATACCATGGATTTTCTCTCACTAAAAGCCCTACAAGGAAGGGATGTACCCTTTGGAAAATGGAAAGCAGGGGTACATTCTAGGTATAGGGAAGAAAACAAGGTAGAAGTTCGTGACTAAGCTAGTGATATGAGTTACTTGAATGCAGTTAACAATGATTCGAAGACCTGTCATAATGGATTGGGGGGATACAAGTGTCTCACTTCTGGATATATTGATAAAGAAGGACCTGGTCCATGGCCTGTCAAATTCAAAGTTCAAAGAACACGGAGCATGCAATTCTTATGGGAATACTGAGCAGAAGTGAAAAGAGGTGCATGATTAGACCTCTCGTGAACAAAACCCCCTATGAGTTGCTCAATGGAAGTATACCAAAGATAACTCATCTGAGAATCTTTGGATAAAAATTCTATGTTCTCAACAACGGGAAGGACCAGCTTGGGAAGTGATGCAAAAAGCGATGAGGAAACCCTTCTGGGATACTCCCCTCACACTAAAGCCCCCAAAGTCTACAACAAAATAGCACACTGTGTGGAAGGAAGTGTTCATGTCCTATTCAATGAGACATCCTCCTCTAAAAAGGAGGAAACAATGATGATTAAGATAATGAACCACTTTTGGTCCCTGGGAAATATCTGTAGTTTCAAATGGGAAGGCTGATTTGATGAGTAAGATGAAGGAGACAGATGAGAGAAAATGCAACATCCTCTTCTACTCATGAGGAACCTGGTACTTCCATTACTAACCCTAGCCTTCTCAGCATTTCTATCACAAATAGAACCCAAAAATATCAAGGAAGCCTTGTAGGATACAGACTGGATTACTGAAATGCAAGAGGAACTGCATCAATTTAAAAAAAACAAGGTATGGCACCTGGTACCTAGACCCTCAGACAGAACCATAATAAGGACCAGGTGGGTATTCAGGAATGAGCTGGATGAACATGGAAATGCTACAAGAAACAAAGCAAGGCTTGTTGTCCAAGGATTCAATCAGGGGGAAGGGATCGATTATAATGAGACTTTTGGCCCAGTAGCTCGTATGGAAGCTATTAGGATCCACATTGCCTTTGCTTCACATATGGAATTCACCTTATTCCAAATGGATGTGAAGAGTGCCTTCCTGAATGATTTTCTCAAGAAAGAAGTCCATATCAAGCTACCTCCAGGTTTTTGAATGTCGTGTATATCCTGAACATGTATTTAAATTGGATAAGGCACTGTACATATTGAAGAAGGCCCCTAGAACCTAGTACGATAGACTATACAAGTTTCTCTTGGAAAATGGCTTCACAAGAGGAAAGATTGACTGTACATTGTCTTTAAAGAAACAAGGAAGGAATTTGCTCATTGATCAGATTTATGTGGATGACATCATGTTTGGAGCTACAGCTAACTCATTATGCGAAGAATTTGCTAAACTCATGGGAAGTGAGTTTGAGATGAGTACGATGAGGGAACTGAATGTCTTCTTTGGTCTTGAAGTGAAGCAGTCCATAAAGGGAACGTTTATCAGTTAGAAATGCAAACTCTTTAAAAGGATTGATATGGAAACATTAGAATCATTGGATCTCTACTCTACCTTACTGTCAGTATGCCAGACATAGTATTTAGTGTGGGATTACATGCAAGGTTCCAATCAAATCCCGAGGAATCTCATCTGAAGGCTGCTAAGAGAATTCTGAGATATTTGGGCACACGGAACCTGGTTCTATACTATCCTTCAGGGGACAGTTTTCAACCTTATTGGTTATGCTAACGCTGATTATGTAGGTTATCTGGTGGACAGGAAAAGCACATCCGGAATGGCTCATTTCCTTAGATCATGATTTATCTCACGGGGTATAAGGAAATAAAACTCAGTAGCTTTCTTAACAATTGAAGCAGAATATGTTACAGCTGCCAAGTGATATACTCATTCACTGTGGATCAAGCGACTATGTAGAAAAGGGTCTTATTTGTATAAGTTTTTATTGCACGGAAGATCAGATTGCAGATATATTCACAAAGCTTTGAGCAAGGAGCACTTTGAGAAAAAAGATGGCATTGGGATTACTTGAACCTAATCGAGAACTTGTTTCTGATAACATGACTGTGATAGTCACACTAAGGTAAAATTGGCTAAAGTGTTTTCTGAATAGGCCTAACTCATATCTATACTGTTGCAGGAAAACACGGATGATGATCATAGAAGCTAAAGGTACAATGTTGAACTTCGGAGGAGAGCTGCAAAAACCTTTTTACAAAAACAGGTCAGGAACCTGGTTCCTACACCACAGGTTAGTAGTAATGTGTTTTTCGCATGCTTGTTCAAAGAAAAAGGATAGCAAAATTAATTCAACTGCCACATCATCCGATTTTTCAGACCAGCAATTCTAAACCATTGTCTCCCTATGCATCACTTTAATTTTTCCTTCAAAAATCTCTACCACTTCTCTCACCATGGCCAACAAATAATCGTCTTTTTCTCTTACCATCAATATCACTCCCACATCTCCTCATCCCTTAACACCATCATCGGAAACCCACTTCTTCACTATCCCTGATACTACTGTACCCATACCGATTACCTCCTCATCTCCAGTCTCACTTCCATGTGTTGCAAATCCTACTTCTCCTATGTTCCTGAATCTTAGGGGGGAAGAAACTTCATTCTTAGGGGATGAAACTCTGGTGCTTTTTGAGTCTCCGGTTCATGACATCGTCATAGAAGAACCTGTTGAAGAACCTGATTCTCTTTTAGCTAAAACAAACCAGGTGGTTGTAGAAGAAATAGGCTTTTGAGTCTTCCTCGTAGAAGAGTAAGCAGATTATTAACAAAAAAAGGGTTGATGAAATAGGGGGAAGCTGTGGCTGATAAACACATTCTAGTGGTTGAGGTTGATAAAGACGTTATGGAGAAACCTAGTTCCTTAGTGAAAAGATCTCAAAAGGTTGTGGCTGAGAAAGATTTTTTTGAGGGTAACATTGTGGTTGTTGCAAGCAGGAATAAGAAGGTTATTGAAATATCCAAAAAAAAAAGTGGAAATGGTGGGAGGACCTGGTTCAATGAAGACCATTCTAAGTGACAGTGGCCTTGGGCAGAAGAGTTAACTCAGAAAAAGTCTTGTGAGGTCGGACGCTTGCCGATAATCTAAGAGATAGGAGGTATGAGACAAGTTATGGACTTAGGCAACTAGTGGAGAATCTGCGGGATAAACTGCTTGAATAACAGTTGTCTGCAACTACCCGCATGGACCTAGCTCTCAAAATCATTGCTACCTCCTCCTCCCAGCCTCCCTCTTCTAGTGCCCCCTATGATCCTCTTAGTGGCCAGTTATCTTTTACTCTGATAATTTTGTGGATGTTGTTTCTCTTTTTGTTTGTCTTTTTGTGATGGCATTTTGGATTTCATCGTTGCTGTTGTTGTTGAAACAGTCAAATTTCGTATCAATAAAACAACTCTTCTTTTGCTTGTACAATGCTTGTTTTTCCTTTTGCTTCTATTTTCTATCATGATTGTGTGCACATATATGGCATGAGTTATACTTGTTGGACTTATTTATGCCTTTTAGTCTTATTGTGTCTTTTTGTTAATTCCATAAGGGGGAAGAATATAGTGAGGGGGAACATATGTCAGGGGAAGAAAAAATTCAGGGGGAACATATGCAGTTCCGGGTACCTTATCTGGTTAAGTCAAATAGTCATCAATGTTCAAAGTTTATCATCATCAAAAAGAGGAAAATTGATGGGCTTAAGGTCTTTTAATCTATGTTTTGATGATCTAACAAACTTTTTGTATGGAACCAGATAAGAGACCAAGAATGATAGTAAAGTGTTAGGGGGGAACATATGGGAAACGTGTAAGTAAGGGCATAAAGTTAGGGGGAATATGTGGTCTCCTGATATTCAATCTAGTTCTCTGAACTCTAACTCCTTGTTTTTAATGCTAAGTTTGTCATCATCAAAAAGGGGGAAATTGATAGGATTGATAGGTTTTCAATATCTTTGCCTTGTGTTTTGATGATCTAACAAACTTAATGTCAAGAACCAGATAGGGAACCTGACTCACTTGGAATACACTACATCTAATGGATTCCAGCCAAATGTGAACTTGCTATAGTTTCGGGAGGTAGGAACCCAGACAAGGACCTGATACTCTTGTGGGTTCCTCACGGCAATACAAAGTCAATTGGACACAGCTGGAAACGAAGGTTATGCCATACTGCACTGTTTTCAGCGCCCACTCATTCTCTGACCAACTCAAGTGCTCACATCACTTCAAGTGATCATTCTCAAGGTGTACCTACAATGAGTCTATACAAAGAATCATTCAATTTACCCAACTCAAGACAATCTGGGCGGTGTACACAAGAACCAAATCAGGAACCCGATCCTTTGGTACTTCTCTGACAGAAGTCCAAGTCAACTATACAGCTGGAACGCAACTGACTGACTGATCGTAACTGTATAAAGAGGAACACAACAGGGACCTGGTCCCTTAGGGTTCTCTGACAAAAGTACAAGTCAACTACAGTTGGAAAGCAATTACAGAAAGTGACTGACTACAACAGTGCAACAGACAGTGCAGTAGACAGTGCAGCAGTCACTTCCCATTAAGATTAGACATCACTAAGGATGTCTTGTGTAGTATAAACCTTATGCAAGGCACAAGTTTTAGGTTCCAACGCTTGCAAACTCAGAAAAGTAAAATATTCTCTCAAGTGTTCAAGAACCTCTCTCAAGAACAAAGTTGCTCAAGGACCTGATCCAAGATCGAAGATATTTTAAGTCCTTAGGTTTGTAGAGTCTTTGTAATTTGTTCTTCAGTGTAACTCCTATCCAGATTTTTTAGAAGCATTGATTAGGTTGAGTCATATGAAAAATCCTTTCTAACCATAAGGTGACAAAGTGGTTGTTGGTGGAAACATCACAAGTTAGTCAAAGCCTTTGTAACCGTAGTGTGACAAAGTGGCTTGTGGTGAAAATACCACAAGTTAGTAAAATTCTTTGTAACTAGGATAGTTATATAGTGGCTCGTGATGAGAGCATTACAAATTAGTTAAAGTCTTTGCAATAGAGTTATTGTAAAGTGGCTTGTAATAGGGAGATTGCAAGTTAGTAAAGTTAAAAGCCTACAGATGTAGGTCGTGGTTTTTTTTATTCCCTTGTGTGGGATTTTTCCATGCAAAAATCCACGGCCTTATTTACTTTCAGCTTTACTAGCATTCACAATAGAACCAGATAAAGAACTAGGTACTCTGCTATTTGGTGGACTCACACAAACTTAGCATTGTATCAAACTAACATAGGACCAGATCCCTATACAGTTTGATTTATCAGTACTTTCAGTGGAAACACATAGAGAACCCGGTTCTCTATACAGTCTGGTGGGCGCACAGTTTCTAACATGAAAGCAATACACAGTGAATAAGTTTACCACAGAACTTCAGCCTTTGTAATCGGAAAAAGTTTCCAAAAATACCATCCCTCAACTTCTTCCACTGCCTGTTTGAAAAAAAAGTTTTAATTATTTTCTTATACTGTAAATATCCTTTCCGATAGATCATAAAATTACGCCAAACATCAAACTCGAACAACGATCTCCTTCTATTATCACACTACAAAGAAGGAAAACGAACATAAAGATTAGGACTTATAGTTACAACTTGAAAAGTTCGAGGCACTTGGTCCTTAACTTCAAGTTTCAAGTAAAAAAGTTAAGAACAGGTAGTCCTTAACTTAATGTTTCAAGTTTAAAAGTTAAGGACAATAGGTCCTGAACTTCAAATTCCAAGTTCAAAATTTAAGGACACTTGGTCCTTAACTTCAAGTTTCAAGTTAAAAAGTTAAGGACATGCAGTCAACTTATAGTTTCATGTTGAAAAGTTAAGGACACTTGGTCCTTAACTTCAAGTTTCAAGTTCAAAAGTAAAGGACACTCGGTCCTTAACTTTGAATTCCAAGTTCAAAAGTTAAGGACACTTAGTCCTGAACTTTGACTTATAAGTTCAAAAGTTAAGGACACTTGTCCCTTAACTTAGAGTTACAAGTTAAAAAAGTAAGAACAAGTAGTCCTTAACTTATAGTTTCAAGTTGAAAAGCTAAGGACACTTGGTCATGAACTTCAACTTTCAAGTTCCAAAGTTAAGGACACTTGGTCCTTAACTTCAAATTTCAAGTTAAAAAGTTAAGGACACTTAGTCCTTAACTTTGAGTTCCAAGTTTAAAAGTTAATATCGCTTGGTCCTTAACTTTTATGAACACAGTTAACTAAAAATACATAAACACAGTTAGCTTATGAATTTATACGACTATATTTGTGAAATGTCCTTACATAATCAAATATATTGATTGAACCACAAACACATTTCAATATAAATTTTTTTTCAATAACAACCTCACAAAAATACGCTACTTATTCGACACTGAATCAACTTATAATCATTATTTTTGAAATTTCACACATACTTGATACAGCATTGATCGAGATTACACATATACAAAAACAAAAATACATAAAAGCAAAAAAATTAAAAAATTACCCGTTCGATGCAGAGAAGATGAAGAAGGAAAAAGATTAAGTGCAGTTGGTTTGCATGTGAAGACGATAATGAGGAGCACGCGAAACTGCCTTGAAATTTTTGCTCTCAAATTTTCCCTCTTCTAAATGAATAAAACAAGGGTTTAGGAATATAAGAATTGAAGAAAGGGTAAAATTATCTTTATGCTATTAGTAGCGGTTATTTTTGCTGAGCATTATAATTAATGGATAAAAAATAAAGACCAACTTACTTAATGGCTACCACAAGCTATTTTTACACATTTTCATAAGAAAAATTGGCATCTTATAACAATACAACAACCACAACAACAACAACAAAAAAAACAACCCAGTATAATCCCATAAGTGGGGTCTGGGGAGGGTAATATGTACGCAGACCTTACCCCTACCCTGAGGGGCAGGGAGGCTGTTTCTAGGAGACCCTTGGCTCAAGACAGCAACAAGAGACGATATATTAGTATTATCAATAGACTTATACTAAAATAACATAAAATAACATAAAATACATAACATAACATAAAATAACAAAATAACGGTAATATAAGAAATATAATAAATATGAAAAGGGTGGACGGTAAACTAATATCTAATAGATAAATCCCTGCATCAGTAACTGATCAGTAGCATCCTAAGATTAACTCCTAACTGGCTAGTCTCACTCTAGTGCGCTGGAGAAATATCCACACTTACCCCTGACCTACAACTTTAATGCTCGACCTCCATAGTTCCCTGTCAAGGACTATGTCCTCAGTAATCCTAAGACGTGCCATGTCCTGCCTGATCACCTCTCCCCAATACTTCTTTAGTCTCCCTCTACCTCTCCTCATGCCCACCACAGCCAGTCACTCACACCTTCTCACCGGTGCATCAGTGCTCCTCCTCTGGATATGCCCAAACTATCTGAGTCTTGCTTCCCGCATATTGTCCTCTATGGGGGCCACGCCTACCTTCTCTTGAATATATCTATTCCTAATCTTATCTACCCCTTGTATCCACACACGTCCACCTCAACATCCTCATCTCTGCCACTTTCATCTTCTGGATGTGTGAGTTCTTAACCGGCCAGCACCCGATCCCATACAACATGGCAGGCCTAACCAGTGCTCTATAAAACTTACCTTTTAGTGACAGTGGCACTTTCTTGTCATACAAGACTCCCGTCGCTAACCTCCACTTCATCCACCCCACCCCTATACGGTGTGTGATATCCTCGTCGATCTCCCTGATCCTCTTAGGGATGACTTGAGAGTCAAGCCTCACATCCACTCCCGCTTCCGTCGGCTCGGCCCTAAATTTGCACTCGAGGTATTTCGTCTTCGTCCTGCTCAACCTGAAATCTCTAGACTCAAGGGCATGTCTCCAAACCTCTAGCCTCTCATTGACGCCGCGTCGTGTCTCGTCAATTAGGACTATGTCATCAGCAAATAGCATGCACCATGGCACCTCCCCTTGAATATGATGTGTTATGGCATCCATCACCAGGACAAATAGGAAAGGGCTGAATGCAGACCCTTGGTGCAACCCCGTAACAACCAGAAAATGCTCGGAGTCGCCTCCTACTGTCCTAACCCAAGTCTTATCCCCATCATACATGTCTTTAATCACCCTAATGTAGGCTAACGGGACCCCTTTAACCTCTAAGCAGCTCTATAAGACCTCTCCAGGAACCCTGTCATACGCTTTCTCTAGATCGATAAACACCATGTGGAGATCCTTCTTCTTATCCCTGTATTGTTCCACCATTCTTCTAATAAAGTGGATAGAGATCGCCCCGGCATGAATCCGAACTGGTTGTCTGAAATAGACACAATCCTTCGCACTCTCATCTCTACCACTCTCTCCCAGACTTTCATGGTATGACTCAGTAATTTGATACATCTATAATTTTTACAGCTCTGGATATCGCCTTTGTTCTTATACAACGGAACCATTGTACTCCACCTCCACTCTTCAGGCATCCTATTAGTCTTGAAAATATCATTAAACAACCCAGTAAGCTATTCCAAGCCTGCTCTACCCACACACCTCCAAAGTTCAACCGAAATTTCATCTGGCCCGGTAGCTCTGCCCCTCCTCATCTTACGCATTGCCTCCATGACCTCATCAAGCTCAATATCCCTACAATAAATTAGTTCGTGGGGGTTGTCGGCATTTCTCAGTTCACCTTGTACAATATCCTAATCCCCTTATTCATTTAGAAGTTTATGAAAGTAGGTCTGCCATCTCCTCTTAATCTGGTCATCCCCCGTCAAAACTTTGCCGTCCTTATCTTTTATGCACCTCACTTGGTCCAGATCCCGAGCCGTCCTCTCTCTCACCTTAGCGAGTCGGAATAACTTCTTCTCCCCGCCTTTGTTCCCTAGTTCCTCATACAGACGAGCGAAAGTTGTCATCTTAGCCTCCGTTACTACCGTCTTCACCGCCTTCCTAGCTACCTTATATCTCTCATTGTTCGCTTTCTTCTCCTCCTCACCGGTGCTCCCTACTAACTGCTTGTATGCTGCCTTCTTTGCTTCTACTTTACCTTGGACAACTGCATTCCACCACCAGTCTCCTTTGTGGCTACTGGCGAGGCCCGAAGATATCCCTAGCACCTCTCTCGCCGCCTTCCTTATACAGTCCGCCGTCGTCGACCACATAGTGTTTGCGTCCCCACTACTTCTCCAAGCTCCTATTGCCGATAACCTTCCTTCCAACTCCTGAGCTTTATCCTTAGTCAAGGCGACCCACCTAATCCTCAGGCGACCTCTTATTGACCTCTTCTTCCTCCTTATCATAATGCCAATGTCCATCAACAAAAGCCTATGTTGCATAGCAAGGGTCTCACCTGGGATAATTTTGCAATCCTCCCACAACCTTCTGTCATATCTCCTGAGGAGGAGGTAGTAAATCTGGGTCTTCGCCACCGAGCTTTGGTAGGTAACCAAATGCTCCTCCCGCTTCAGAAAACTTGAATTTGCAATCACTAGATCGAATGCCTTGGCAAAGCCCAACAGCGAAGTGCCACCTCTGTTCCGCTCCCCGAAACCAAAGTCGTCATGCACCTCAGTATAACCACCTACAGACGACCCAATATGACCATCGAAATCTCCTCCTATGAATAACCTCTCGGAAGGTGGAATACTACAAACGATGTCATCTAACCCCTCCCAAAAGCGCCTTTTAGTCTCCTCATACAGGCCTACTTGCGGCGCATATGTGCTAAGCATCCTATAACAATGCATAACATAATTTGATATTTTTTTAACATTATATTAGGTTTGGCAAAGATAGCCCCAAACAAATGGTATTGTGGGTGTGTGTGGTATGAAGAAAATATTTTCCAATTTTTCCACGTTTGATTGGCTTAAATGTTTTGGAAAATATTTTTCCTTATGAACTCATTTTCCTCCAATTGGAGGAAAATATTTTCCTTATCAAGAGAAGGGAAAAACATTTTCTAAAACTACTTCGCAACCTTCCCTACCCTCACCAACCACCCCACCTCCTCTCTCCAAAAAAGGTTATTTTTTTTTTAGTTTCAGTTTTTTCGTTATCACCCACCCTACTACCCCTCCACCCCTACTCCGCCCCACCCCCACGCGCAAAAAAAATAATTTTTTACCTTTTTTTTTGCAATTTTAAATTTTTATTTTTTTGTTTTTCTACACCATCTACCCCTCCCCCTCCCCCTCCCCCCGGAACACATATTTTTTTTTGTAATTTCAAATTCTATTTTTTTC
>MU782883.1:0-12061 GCA_026770625.1 Nicotiana glauca | reverse complement strand
ATATAAGTTAAAGATATTGTCCATGTCGTATTTCCCATGTGATCATTCCTTATTTTAGATTGAAAAAATAATTGTTCAACACTAGACTAATTAGCATATTGACGAATGTAATGCATACAACACCCAGACCTCTGTCCGGGGAACTTTACATAAAAAAAAAAAAAAAATGCATCTGCTTCATTTGTATATAACTAGCTATTAATACCATAAATATTGAATTCTAATAAGTATTGCACGCCCATATTTTACGACTTGATCCACATTTTTTAATGTACAAAAACCTAGAGGTCACTTGCTAGGACTTTTATGCGTCCAAGAATAGTGTATTTATCCAATATGTTTGCCGGTGTGCTGTGGACCACTTTTAATTATATTAGGTGTGAGGTGATCAGAGTTTTTTGATTAATGTGAATTTACTATTATGCGTCATTGCCCCAATTCTATGAGTAAGTAATTGAATTTAATTAAACATAAGACATTGATTAAATTAAATTTACTATTAAGTGTCGTTTTCCATGCATTAGCTCCACTAACTTTTCATACCACTAAATTTTTTTGTACTCCCTCTGGTCACTTTTACTCGGCACATTTTGACTTTTCACGTCCCTTAAGAAATAATAAATGAAATGTACAATTTCCCATGATACCAATATTAATTGATGCATATTTTATTGAATTTGAAAAAATAATTTGAAATGAGTAATAAATACTATGGGAAAAATAGAAAAATATTTGTTGTCTTCTCTTGATATGCGTAAAGTGCCAAATAAAAGTAAACATCTATTTTTAGTATACAGCCTAGTAAAAGCGACGGGAGGGAGTAATTGCCACCTTAGTGTGGAATTAATAATAATGATCCGATGGTATATCCTTCAAATGGTGGTTGTTTGTTGACTGAACTTCTTTGCATTTTGTCTTTCACAATTCCAAAAATATAAAATGTGGAGTAGTGTGTAGAATGAACATGTGAGTTGTTTTTTTTTTAATTGAATCTGCGGCATACCAGCTATTCAATATTCGATTGAAGTACGTGCAAAATGATCTGAACTGCAGTATATATATGAGTCCGGAATTAAAATGTGATTTTTTTTGGATAACTAGCACCTTAATAGAGTCCAAAACCTTTCTAATGCCTTTTTGGGCAAAAAGTACGTTTCTACTACTAAAAAAAATTACATAAATAACTAAAATGTAGTATAATACTGCATTTTATTTTAACGAAAAGTTAGCCGTTAAAGTAATAAATGTAAATATCTATTTTTAATATATATACCTAATAAAAGTGACAGGAGGGAGTAATTGCCACCTTAGTCTGGAATTAATAATGATCCGATGGTATATCCTTCAAATGGTGGTTGTTTGTTGACTGAACTTCTTAGCATCTTGTCTTTCACAATTCCAAAAACATAAAATATTCCCTCCGTTTCAATTTATATAAACTTGTTTGACTGGACACGGAGTTTAAGAAAAAAATGAAGATTTTTAGAATTTTTGATCCTAAACAAATCCAAATGCGGCCCAGAGTATTTGTGTGGTGATAAAAGTTTTTCATTAAGGGTAAAGTTGTAAGTTTAAGCAAAATTGTTATCAAATTTAGAAAGAGTTCATTCTTTTATTGAACGGATCAAAAAGGAAATAGGTTCACATAAACTGATATAGAGAGTATATGGAGTAGTGTGTAGAATGAACGTGTGAGTTGTTTTTTTTTAATTGAATCTGCGGCCTACCAGCTATTCAATATTCGATTATAATTACTAAATAATGTGAACATACAAAAGCACATGGTTACTGACTGTAATTTACCATTGCACATAATTATTATTGAATTATGAGAATAAACAAAAGCACATGGTTATTGTACATTAAACAAATACTAATATAAAAGGTTTGATAATATTCTGATCTGAAAACAGTCTTTTGGACAAAAGAGGGAACATTCTCTCCTTTGCGCTGCACGTTGTTAAAAAAAAAAAGACAGCGCCTCTCTTTTTTGAAGCACGTGCAAAATGATCTGAACTGCAGTATATATATAGTGCAGTATGTGGTTTAACTGCAAAGGAACCAGAAGAACAAACCCTTTTTGAGAGAGAGAAAAAGAGATGAGTCAAGCATTAATGAGTTGTGAACTGAGAGTACACCAAATACCGTACTCATATGTAGGAATTAGGGGAAGAGAGAGAAGGATGAATCATGCAATTAATTGTCAATCTACTGTTACTACTTGTGAAGTCATGACAGTACAATCTACATACCCATATGCCCCTTTATTAGGAGCGGATAGAGATAGACAGAGCGAGCGAAAGAGGAGATTAATAATGACGCAAGCAGCAGCAATTGATCCTTCTTCCAGTAGTGGCAGTGATGGCTCACGTCCTTTAGCAAATTTCCCATCAAATGTTTGGGGATACCATTTCCTCTCCTACACTTCTGAACTAACAGTTTGTTTGCTTTCTTCAGTTTGAATTTGCTTCCCAAATTAAAGGAATAGAAACTTAATTAGACTACTACGTACGTTTAAAATCATTTTAACTATAGTGAACATGTACGTTATATGGTGCTGTATATATAGCATGTTATTATGTAGTTGAAACTTTAACTAATGCTCAGTTTTTGCCTGCAGGAAATTACTACCCAAGAAAAACTTGAACTTGAAGACTTAAAAGAAAAGGTCAGGAAAATGCTGGTGGACACTCCTGATAATAGCACACAAAAACTTGTGTTGATAGACACAATTCAACGTTTGGGAGTAGCATATCATTTCAGTAATGAGATCGAAACTTCCATTCAAAATATCTTTGACGCGTCCCAACGGAGTGAGAATATTAATAATGATGACAACCTTTACGTTGTTGCTCTTCGTTTCCGACTTGTGAGGCAACAAGGCCACTACATGTCTCCAGGTAACTTATTTCTGCTCTATCCTGCTCCCCTACTTTATTGTTTTCTCTTTGCTTTATTACTTTGGGTTCATGGTTACAACGTAGCATCATGGAAATTGTAATTTTGTTCTTGTATAGAAAAATAATCATCACCAGTTTTAATATAATGTGGCACTCGTAGATTTTTTAATTTGTGTTCAAATTACAAACATGATGTTTAACCAGATGTGTTCAAGAAATTCAGTACGGGCGATGACGGAAAATTCAAGGAGTCTCTTACTAATGATGTCCAAGGATTATTAAGTTTGTATGAAGCAGCACATTTTAGAGTGCACGAGGAGGAGATTTTAGAAGAAGCTCTTACCTTTACCACCATTCATCTCGAGTCCATTGTCCCCAACTTGACAAACTCGTTAAAAGTTCAAGTTACTGAAGCCTTAATCTACCCTGTTCGCAAAGCTACACCAAGGGTGGTAGCAAGGAAATACATATCCATTTACGAAGGCATTTATTTACACAACGAATTGCTTTTGAAATTTGCAAAATTGGATTTTAACGCGGTGCAAAAGCTGCATCAGAGCGAGCTTAGAGAGCTTACAAGGTACATTATTAATTTGATCTAGCGTCTTTAATTAAATGAACAATGATACTTTGGGCTAGCTTAAATAACAATGAAATGCTACAAACTCTTGCTTATTAATTATGTGATGTAGGTGGTGGAAGGATTTGGATTTTGCGAACAAATATCCGTATGCAAGAAACAGATTGGTTGAGGTATACTTTTGGATGTTAGGAGTGTATTATGAGCCTCAGTACAGTCGTGCGAGAAAATTTCTAACAAAAGTAATCAAGATCGACAGCATCCTTGATGACACGTATGATGCTTATGGAACACTTGACGAACTTGTGCCTTTCACTGATGCGATCCAGAGGTAAAACTACATAAACCAAATAAATCAACTTTTACAGTCCCTCATTGATGAATATGAAGAAATTAACAAGCATGTCTTCCTGTTATTATCGTGTGAAATATAATGATGTATGTACAAGATGTAAAAGTTACCTTGTGTTTCTGATGATGTAAATCTTGACTTTTTAGATGGGACATCAGTGAGATCGATTCATTACGGCCATATCTGAGACATGCTTATCAAGCCCTTCTAGATATTTACAGTGAAATGGAAGAACAATTAGTCAATGAATGTAAATCGGACCGCTTATACTATGCAAAAAATGAGGTAATATAGCTAAGTTAAATAGAAGCAATGAAAATATTTTGTGACAAGAAAATGCTCTCGCATTCCAAAAGAGAAGAAGATACTTACTCATATCTAGCTTCTATCTTTATTTCTTTCTTCTTTCTTTTTTAGATGAAGAAGTTGGTGAGAGCCTTTCTTAAGGAAGCCCAATGGTTGAATGCTGGCTATACTCCAACTTGTGAGGAGTATACGAAGAATGCACTTGTAAGTTGTGGCTATATGATGGGAGCAACAACTTCCTTGGTTGGTATGGAGGATTTTATATCCAAAGAAAATTTTGAATGGATAACGAACGAGCCTTTGATAGTTTTAGCTGCATCAGTAATTAACAGAGCAATGTGCGATATGACTGGACATGAAGTAAGTGCAACAACAATATCCTACCTTTTTTTTTTAGAATTGTGTATATAGCATGGAGAAAATATTGGGTGGAAAAAAGCAACAACAACAATAATAATAATAATAATAGTAATAATAAAGAAAGAAAGAAAGAAAGAAAGGAAACAGTCCTAGTAGCATGAATAACTATCAAGGGAAAAAAAAAACTATCCCCATGAAAGTGATGGATATACAGAACAACTTGCAATGACTGCTTATCTGCATGTGTACAAAAGGAATAGAGTATGTGTATTAGATTTGATTCAAATTTGGCTATGAAGCTTAAAATATGGTAAAAGCAGAATGTTTGAAATGTATAATCATACTGAAGATATTGAAATCTATTTGTAGGTTGAACAACAAAGACCACATATAGCTTCATTTATTGAATGCTACATGAAAGAGTATGGAGCATCAAAGGAAGAGGCATACGTTAAGTTACAGAAGGATATCACGAATGCATGGAAAGATATAAACAAGGAGTTATTGCGTCCTAAGGAAGTACCAATGTTTGTCCTCGAACGAGTTTTAAATTGTGCACGCTCAATGGACACGATGTATAAAGAGGGAGATGGATACACAGACTCCAAACGCAATATTAAAAACATGATTAACTTGTTACTGGTTGAACCTATCAAAATATGAGGATAATGATGCAGATATAATATATGCACATTAATTTGATGAAGTATTTGGAGCACAATAAGGAATGTATGAATTGAAGTCCTTCTAATATATGAACTGTTAATTCCTCTTGGGAATGTCAGAGCAAGTTGTCTTTTAACTTTATCAAAGCAAAGAGTAGTTGGACTGTCTTTTTCTCTCATGTTTTTAGAAACAAAAATACGATACTTAAGGCGCATTATCCTATTTCTTTTCATTTCTTTTTGTTTTCAATTTCTTAACTGACAATTTGAAATTCAGGGTTAAATATTTTGAATTTTTGAACCCTTATTTAAAATTTACGATATAAATTCATTTTTCGGACAAAATTTTTGAACTTTAGGACGATGTCATGAAATTTGAATGAATTGACTAATCTTTAAATACATGGTAAGTTATAGATATATTTTAAACGGTATACTTAAAAATAAGCACCTGATGTCATTTTCACTTGTTTCAATCACCTCAGATTGTTCATAATTAATTGAGCGCCTGCGCTGATGAGAAATTAATCACAGCGCCGTTTTTTTCACCAATCGGGAACAAGGAAAATACTTCGAATGCTTTTGCCTCATATGTGTGTGTACTAAAATAGCAACGTTCTCTGCTGGTCCAAAAAAAAAAAGCCATAAATAGGTTTACTGCAAGAGACATCATTAAGTAGACAATTGGACATAAAAATGTAAGATTTGAAAAGATGAATTAAATTGAAAAAAGGTATTTGAAAATTAAAATTGTGCTTGGGCATGCATGTCACTTAAAAAATACTCCCTCCGTTTCAATTTATGTGAACCTATTTCCTTTTCGGTCCGTGCCAAAAAGAATGACATCTTTCCTTATTTGGAAACAATTTACCTTTATGCAATGATTTATAGCCACACAAAATATTTGTGACTCATTTTACACCATAAGTTCAAAAGTTTTCTCTCTTTTCTTAAACTCAGTGCCCAGTCAAATGGGTTCACATAAATTGAAACGGAGGGAGTATTATAATTTGTCAGAGAAAATATTATTTACTTGAAAAAGAGATAATTTTGTTTTTCAAATTTAAAACTCATCTTCAAAATCTTTAGAAATTCATCTTCAAATATTCAGTCAAATATATATAACCAAACAGTACTTAAGAGATAGAATTTCGAAAAAAAGAAATGGAGTAAATTGTATGGACAAACTGGTCCTAACTCGCTGAAGTTAGTCCTAAAATTCTATAAGGTGGTAGTTAATCACTTCTAAATGCCGTCCCACTTAATATTCACCCTCTTTCTTATATCGAACACAGGCTATTACATCATATACCAACTATTTTATATGCTGAATTCAGATCCATAATTTGTGAAAGAAGTATATGTATACCATCGAAATCGAGCTCGTCTATTGCATGACAGATCAGGATTGAGACGTGAAGGGTTGAAGATCAACCCCGGGTTCCATCGAACTAGGATACGAGGTCAGAATGCCCGTCTTCAAGAACATCGAGTCCATGACCACAGAATCGACCTTGACTCCGAATGAGCTTGAGTAAACATTGTCAGACAAACTAACGAAAGGCCAAAATATCCGTAACCGGTCGGGTATCACGGCGGGAATCTCGGCATGTATCAAAGAGAAACCGGCTAATTATCAAATCATGGGATCTTTTACCTTTTATAGAATTTTACCTAAAGTAGGACTCCCTACTATATAAAGGGGGTTTGATTATTTGTAAAGGACATTGTAACATCCATTCAGAAGCAATATACTCTTATTTTATCTTTAAGTTCCATTTCAACCGTGTCTTGAGACTGATCGAAGTGCTTTCTCCTAAAGGGTGGCTCTCTCCCCCCAAGCTTGTTATTGTTCAATTCGTGTGGTTTGAATTTAATTTATCTTAATTTATTTGTAATTACAATTTAACTTATCGCTTTGTGTCAATTTAATCCACGTATCCTTAAAATCACTTACAAATTCAATTATTATCCGATATTGAGGATAAACGGTTTGGCTCCCACGTGGGGCTAAGGATAATAGTGGTTAATTGATATAAATTTCCATAACACACTCTATTTTACACTTGTTATTTGAAGTGTCTTTGATTTCACGATAAAAATGTCGAACTCTCAATCAACACCCCTACATGACAAGAAATAGGGATTTGACCGGTTTGAGGTAAGTAATGATTGTAAATCTAGTACTTAGGGTATGAAACCCCGGACTCCACATCGTTTTACTTGTTTAAGGTGAGGCACCTGCTAGGTGACGGGAGTGTGGGCGAGCACCGTTGGGGATTGAGGTGGTCCGTCCCATTGTAACTATTAAGTTGCATATTTGACTGGAACTATATGATACTTATGTGTTTTTGGAAGAATTTCTATAAATTGGGTTGAATGTCATATTTGGGCCTCGTGCCAAAGATGTTTCCACCCTTATGGGCCTTTTTTTATTATCCCCTCACTGTTTTGATTGAAAATATATATTCTGTCATGCTATATTTACTAATTTGATAACTCGGTCTTTATTACCCCATTTTGATGAATATAAAATGTTATTTTGGGCTGAGCATTCTGTTTTTACTGATAGCCCGAGTGGCTGGAGATGTTTATGACTCAGTGAGGTTGAGGGCCTATAATTGTGAGGATATTAAGAGTATAGCACGTGAGTTGTCCGTGCAGCACGGGAGTTGTCCGTGCAGCACGGGAGTTGTCCGTGTGGATTCTGATATTGATACTATAGCACGTGAGTTGTCCGTGCGGACTCGGGCATTGTTACTATAGCACGTGAGTTGTCCGTGCAGCACGTGAGTCTTGGGCTGTAGGAGCCCTTCGGAATCTGCACACCCCAGTGAGCGCGGGTACCCTGAGTGACTGAGTTTGTCCGAGGGGCTATATACGAGTGAGTTTTGCCCGAGCGCCTGATTATGTTTTTAGCATTTTTACTCATTGTTTCATCACATTGTTCGAAAATTGTTGAAAGATGTTTTAAATGGTTTTATTGAAACTGGATTTAAATGATCCGAGTTGATTCAACACACTGATTTAAAAGCCTGTTGTATCCTACTGAGATTTTATGATATGAACTTTATATGTTTTGGTGCTCATCACTATTGCTCAGTCTTTATTTACTTTTATTACTTATTGAGTTGGCGTACTCACATTACTCCGTGCACCTTATGTGCAGATCTAGGGGTCGCTGGACGTGCTTGTGAGTGTTATTTTCATCCGTCGAGGATCTGTTGGAGTTAGCAAGGTAGCTGCATGGTGATCGTAGCCCAGCTCTTATCCCTCCTATCTTCATATGCATGTTATTAGCTGGTTTCTAGACTGCATTGGTATTAGTATTATTGGACAGTTCTTAGTAGATGCTCATGACTAGTGTCACCCCGATGTCGAACTTTCTTTCCGCAATGTTTTATTGATTTAAACTCCTTATGAAGGTTTATCGTTAAATAGATTTGGCTTTATCTTAAAAATAAAAGTATTGACTGGATTTGGTAATTTGTCAGCTTGCCTAGTACCATGATAGGCGTCATCACGACAGCGTTAATTTTGGGTCGTGACAACTATATGAGATCGTGGAGATTTTATTGAGGTATCCCAACAAGTGGTTTAGTTTTTTCTATAATTTTCCGCGCTTTGTTCGTATTGAAGAGTTATAGAAAGAAAGCAATCTATCTGAGGGGGATTTTATCATTATAAACTTCCATTAAATTGTCATGAATAAACAAGAATAACTCAACAACATAAAGGTTTAAGAAATTTAATGGGCCAAATATTCCCTCAAAGTATGCATGTGGAACAAATTATTCCCTCCATACGGGACCGTCTAAAATAAAGGCATATTTTGTTCAAGTATTGGATAACATTCATGTTTGTGCCAAAGTAATAATGAAGAGTAAATCCGCTCAATTCGCATAGTTCAAAGGCATATTTGGAGTTGTTCCTTTCCCCATTAAAAAATTCTTTAATCTTCTGAAGTTTAAAAACAATTAAATATAAACAAGTATCAGCAAAAGCAGTGAATGCTTGTATTCCCAGTTTGGAAGAGATGTTACAAATCTCTTTTAACTTTTGAGTAATTAACTTGTAACCCTCTTTCATAGGTAAGCCTCTAGCCTTAGCCTATCTCTTGTTTCCATCCATTATTAAAGCAACATGTTTAGGGATATTTAGCTGATAAGCTGGATCATCTATTAGTTGGATACAACGACGATCATCATTAACACACAACAGAAGTGTGACTTGACTTGGAAGAGAAGATTCCAATACTACTGAAGATAATTTTGTTTGCTTATATCATTTGGAAGAAGGACTATCGAAGGAGACACAATAAAGCACATTCGCCAAAGTTTTTCAACAAATTTGCTCAAGTGATAATTTGACAAACTTTTTCACAAGGCATTGCGGATCTCAATATTAGAGAAGTTGTTATACAAGCTTGGATTTCGTCGTCTCCGAAGAATAAAGTGATGTTTTCATCAGGGGGAGGCAAATACGCGTTGTACTCTTTTTCCCTTAGGTAAGATTTTATCCCACTGGATTTTTCTGGCAAAGTTTTTAATGAGGCAGCAAATAATGCGTATTACAAGATATGTGTACGCTTTTTCCTTCACTAAGATTTTTTACCACAGGATTTTCTCTTAGTAAGGTTTTAACGAGGCACATTATCTATAGACATCCAAGGGGGAGTGTTATGAAATATTATTTTGTAGTGGATGTCTATAACTCTTAAAGAAGTTACTCCCACTACTCTTCTCCATTATGTAGATAATGTCCACTACTTCTCACCATTATAGTTGTAACTCCCACGCCTCCATAACCTCCCCATGATCTTTCTTCATGATCTCAATAATTAATACCATGTTTATGATATCCCTTTGTATGCCTCAATGTCATCCTACAGATAGAGGGTTTGGACATCACTCCGTACACACTTGAATACATGGAAGAAATAGATTCTCTCCTCTCTTTCTCTCTATATTGTTGTCTATCTTCTTGTTTTATATTATTACTTTGAGCTAATTTTCGTAACATATTATCAACACAAAGCTTTAATCAACCTAGAAGAAATGAATGGTCGACAACCTTGAACCAATTTGGTTGAACCAATTGAAATATGGGCATTATTACGTATGCCATATTAATGTTTAGTTTGTCTATATTGTCCAGGGAGTATTATTTTTCAATTATACCATAAATTGTGTATTTAGCTTATGTTAAAATTTAAGATTTGTAGTTGCTTTTTTTAGAAAAAACAAAGCTTTGATTTTAAGTTTTCATGCTCGTATGGCTGTATATGTCCACCAACTTTGTCCTAATTCTAAGATTGATCTTATAAAATTATAAGATCATGCTATCATTGATTTTCCATGATATTAAAAGATCTTTGTGAAACATTAAAAAGCATTCTTGTCATGTTGTGGATTGACGAGGACTTTTAAGATCGATGGCCTAATCTAATTAGATGCAACATTTTTATGCTGATAATTGACTAAGTGATATCATTATGTTTTACTAGCTTATTTTGACATTATCTGTATTAAAACAGAATATTCGAGAAATAGTTATTACTTAAGATTATTTATTGTTTAAGTTAAGTATATTTAGTTATGTATTTCAATTCTTTTGTGCATTTTATTTAATCATCATGCATTAGTTTGCAGTAATACATCACATAGTAATAACGCTACATGGTGACTCTCTTATGGCATATTTATATGCAGGATACTAGTACACGAGTTTGTACTCTATCATATTTTTATTGATAATAGTTCTTATCATTTCTATTTACTTATTTTTTTTATGATAGATGTTACTATGTGGCTATATAAAATTATATTCCATTTCTTGATGTGAATCAGACCATTTGAGATAAACATTATATAAGGATAAGACGGTGGGTTCATGTCCTAACGCACCATGAGGTTAAGACATCGGGTTTTGAGTTCTGATGATCCATGATTGTAAAAGTTGGGTTCGAGTCCCAACTCAGTATGACCTAACATGTCTTTATATGGATCAGGCATTTGGTTTGAGTACCAATGCACCATATGGATGATACAGTGATGACTAAAGAAAAATAATATATTTTTCATGGAAAAATATGAATCTTGTCCCACTTGATTTGCACCATTTTTGAAGTGAATGTGGTAGCAATGCATAATAAGTAAATGAAGAAAAGTGGTTGACCAATAAACATGGGCGTGCCATTGATCAAATAATAATACTTGTCATTATGGTAATTATAAAAATGAGAACAATAAGGGTTCTCCAAGTAATCCTTCAATAGGTGAAGGAAATATTTACCATCAAATTGGTATGAAAAATTTATAAAGCATGTCGTGATAATTATAGTCCATTCTTTGAAGAGAATGTGACTTGTGCATTGAGAATATAGATTCATTCCTGAAGGTGAATGTAACAATATGTGATAAAAGTAATGAATAAAGACGTGCAATGCATGATTGGATACACACCACAACTCACCTCCAAGGGAGGTTTGAGAGAAGAGAGAGATAATGAATATTACTATGTGATTACATGAATATGTCATTGGTCGCGTACATGTGGTACGCCAAAAATGATTTGACATGCCTTGTAAAAGGTTATTAAAGGAAAAAGTAAAGCAAGAAATGATTTTGCTTATGATGATTTTGACCATGACAATTATTATGATATGATTTTCTCCGTGAAAGAGACATTCACCATATGAATGGTGTAACAAAAGATCTTATAGTACAAAATCAATTAAGAGCTCCGGAAGAGCTAATTTGTTACTACCCGGATGAATTAAATTGTTCATGACACTGATATTGTAGCAAGTCTCAAAAGAAAATTTTTGAGTTTCAAATGTATTAGCCAAAGTGGTTGGCATATTGAGACTATAAATGAAAGGAAGATTGATTATCTT
>MU782881.1:15357-27235 GCA_026770625.1 Nicotiana glauca | reverse complement strand
AATAGCTGAATAACTTTACCATGCATATACCCGGGGATGACCCCACGTCACCCTATCTAGCATAGGCCCGCTAACACAACATAGCTGAATTTTCGCAATCCACCTGGTCCATAAACCATAGAACCACACTTCACTTTCCGAAATCTTATACAAAATCAGAACCTCACATCTTTATTCAGAGTAAACCCAAACCCACTGTAATAACCATACCTGCAACCTCGGCTGCAATCATATGATATACCACATAACTCAAACACAGGCAGCGATATCTTCCATTCTCCACAGATGCCCACGATAACCAAATACCAATAGAAATCTCTTATTAGCCAAGGTCTCACTCCAACACTTTCATATACTACCAACGATAATTGAAACACACAATAAACCATAATCATTGCTCAGATCAACCATTCATGAGGCCATATCTCCTCTGTCAACTACGATAACTAATTTTTGAACCGAGCCTCGATATTTACCCATCAAACATGCTTAAATCGAATCCGTTTATATTTATTAATGATCCCTACGATCTCCTTTGACTAAACACACCATCCTGGTGACCTGACGCAATCAATACGGCCTAAGCCACAACTTGCATAATACGCTCACCAATAAGAAATGCATCCGAAAAGTCCCTCAATACCGGAAAGGGATCAATGATAGCAACCTCTGCAATGACATCCATCACAAATGCCCAATTAAGAAAGCACTCCTTCCCAGATGTCCGCTGGTTCTTTGAAATATAAATCATTCTTCTAATACATATTCTAACGCACTTCACCACTTAACCCGTGGCATTTCTGGCGTAGCCCCTAATACAATAGTTCAAAATCACCCAACACTAAGACAACCAGTCTGAATTCCAACATCACAACATAGCATGTACATCAGAACTCCATATAACACACAAATCATCATACCTGATCCCAGTTTCCACCGTGCGAATACATGCTACATTTGACACCCAATCATTCCACGACAGATACTCGATATTTACATGTGCTACCAAGCAAACGCGAATACCACTAGTGGACCCAACAAGAACATGCCGCAATACTACTGAAATATAATCAGTTTAATCACATTACCTTTTTCTGAGACATATACTCTCATCAAATCACTTCCACTTAGCAATATCATTTTCCCTAATCATCCGAAGATCATTTATCTAATCACTTAGGAGGAATCACTACACATCCCATGCTCTGCATGACATACATAGGTCTTGTTCAAATTCTTACACTACTGACATGACGGATGAGACCTGTACACATTCATAACTACTACCGAAACAAAAATTCATTAGTTCTATACTCTTGGCAAAAACTATCACCTCATTCTGAGCCAAACAATGGTCTTAGCTATTTAATTTACTTCACATACTCAGATTGCACTGATCTCAAATTCAATGATCTCGTCTCACCCAGTACGAACTGCTCGGGCAATAAGCCACTCCAGACATAATTATAAGTCACATATGATGCCCCAATATGCCAATAGGTTACCAATTCGAACGCAATACAAAAGAAAACGAGCTCTGGAAGGAATTACCAAATCCTACGCACAAATACAGACTTTCCTTGGAAAACAGGAAGCAAGGCACAGAAAAATAGCATATAGAAAACTATACTCGATTTCACACTGTTGCGGCGTGCAACCTGATCCAGATAACATACCCATGGCGGCGTGCCTCCCGATCCACACATAGATCTCATATAAGGAGATACACATCGATCCAAATATGCTCATTATAACCAAATACCGAATATCGGTCATAAGCATGCTAAGTGCATAATATCATCCCTGAGGGATATTGAGCGTTATAAACTACAAAACTCAAGAACAACTGAGGTGCGATATACAAATCTAAATTTCAAGAGCCAAGCTGCTCGGGTAACATCATCCCTACGCGGATTCTCAACACATAAGCAATTTCTCGAGCCATTTCACAAATCACACGACATAATGCATCACTATGCGAGATATCTGACGATGAAGCATCAACTTAACTACTCCTCCATGAGGACCGCGTACTAAAATGCACACATCTGGCCTGATATAGAGCTATTATTCACATCAAATCTATCCATCGACTTCAAGCCAATTCTGGTCACACTGAACTAGTCTGATAACCTTTCAAAGGTCCATAATAACTCCCATTTTTTTCATAACACACAAGAACAACCACCACAATCGGGGTAATCCTCCCCAGTTCACAACCCAATATGCCAAGTGCCCTCCAGGCATGAATCTTTAATTTAACGACACCATCACAACCTTCATACTTGGTTTACATCATTAATCAATCAAGTGATCACATGCCACACTTATATAATATTCCCGGGGGACACACTCCCACAACCTACACAATATCTGGAGCGTACCTCCAAACCACCGGTCGTACTAATGCTGTAAAGCGATCAAGAATTACTAACCAGGACGCAACACCGCTCTCAGGTGACGCTGAAGACAATACCAATTTATCTTAACCATCGAAACTTCTTTCCTGCTCATCCGAGCTCTTGACATCTTGTCAAAAAATTTCCTTCACTTGTGTCATTCTCGACCCAATTTTCGCAACCACAACTGATTTACCTGCATGCATCAAATCAGAACTAACAGTACATAACCACACAATCCGCTAACCAATAGCAAGCTCCCCAACTTGGCTCGAAGCCATATGTCAGAACACACAATACTCATAACGCATATGCTCCATTGTTGTCGTAATACCATAGTGAGATTAAACTCGCTCTTTCATAAGCTTGTGGAAACACAAATCATCTGGAATTTTAACTCTTCTGCATTTTCTTGCATTCACTCACATAACAGTTAAGTCTACTCTCTAGGTGACCAAATTTTTACTAAGTCCCAAATTTTCAAAAAAATTTCGGCAGAGTCTCCTTTGTAATTGGGCCTATCCACCTGCTAGAGAATCACCAAAACCGTCCTAACAAAACATCCACAACTTGACAAAGTGTCATAATGCATGTCAATTACATAAATCTCAGTACTACATGTATTATTCTATCAAAATTGATACATGGACAATGCATTGCACCTATTTGAATCATAACACATAGAAAATACCTTTCAACCCTCCATTATTTGGGCTATTCAACCAAGTAAGAACATTTTCTTTCCTTAATATTATCGACATTCAAGGTGGTCTCCTCGACTTAACGATTTCATCATAATACATTTACAAAAGCGATCTCAGCTCCCAGACTTATCTAACTAGTATGACAAATAGTTTTCCCTCATCAGCCAATTACCCATTAGCTTTACCTTTAGTTCGTGTTTTTGTATACCCTCCACTGTCATACACATTACACAGTACCAAAATACTCAATACGTAGCTATCCAGCCGCCATTCCCACAATTAGGGACAATATTGAACATATAAGTTCATAACTCTAGCTCACAAAATCATCGCCTTGGTGCTCATGCCATAAGCAAAGATCAGGCCTCAAGTCCTCCAGACCGGCCCAACATCAAACTCACGGAGATTACATCTCGCCCCTCGATTGGGAAATCACAAGCCATTAAGGCACATTCAGCACTGGGCGCTCATGTGCGCATACAGACGTGTGGAAGGAATTTCAAGAGTTATATTCCAAGCTGAATCAAGTACGCACGATAAGAATTCCAAGAATGTGAAGTTTTCCTAAAGTTTTGCATCCTCTCGAGGATGAATACAGACGTCTCCGTACCGATCCGCGAGACTCTACTAAACCTGCTCATGACTCGTGAGACCTAGTAACCTAGGCTCTGATACCAACTTGTCATGACCCAAATCCCAAACCCGGTCATGATGGCGCCACTCATGAAGACAAGGCCAGCCAACAAAATAAACGCTCCCTTTTAACAGTTATTTAACATTTATAAAACTAAAACATGATTAGCATAACCAAAAGCTTGGAAATAACGATAATAACAGGGAACCATCCTGTCACAGCCCGACATCGGGGTGTCACTAATCATGAGCTACTACAGAGTTCACTAAAGTACTACAAGTTCGGAAATAAGAACAAAGTCTGAAAGTAACAGGAACAACATAAAATAAGGGAGAAGATCTGGTGCCGCAAACGCTAGCGGTCACCTGACTCAGCCATGAGAACAAAACTTCAAACAGCTCAAAACCCACTACCGGGAACAACACCTGCAACTGCACGCGAGGTGCAAGGAGTAAAGTGAGTACTCCGACTCAGTGAGTAATAAAAGTAAATAATAGCTGAAAGTAAGAAATCACATAAGGCACTCCATCATGCTATATAGAACAGTACAACCCTTTTTGAGGAGAAACAGTAAAATCGTGAAAATACTTTGGAAAACATCTGTGCTCAGTGAAAACCTCTTTTGAAAATATTCCTTTTCCACAGTTGCGAAAATAATTTCAACAAGTAGGGAATAATTATAAATCTGCCCCTCGGGCTCAATATCAACCTCTCAGTACAGTATCAGCCCCGCGGGCTCACTCCCAACTCACAAACTACAACATCAGCCTCTCGGGCTCACTCCCAACTCACAAACTACAACATCAGCCACTCGGGCACAACACTCCATTAACAAATAACACCAGGGTATCTGATAAACAGTGCAATAAGTAGCATGGATGCCAATGATATGAGTGTTGAATGTCATGACAACATTACAAAATGAGAACAAATGCATGAGTGCAATACAATGCATATGACTGTACACTCTAGTACCCGCTGCGGCGTGCAGCCCGCTCTATTTATTTATCATCGACGGCGCTCACTGGGGTGTGTACAGACTCTGGAGGGGCTCCTACAGTCCAAGCGCAATAACAAGCCATCTCGTGGCATCACATCTTGGCTCTCAGCCTCATATCAATATCCGTATAATCATCCAGGCACTCGGCCTCAATATCAATGTAACACCGCTGCGGCGCGCAGCCCGATCCACCCATAACCAATATAGTACTGGTGCGGCGCGCAGCCCGATCTATGCTCAGTCCAGAAAATCACCATAAGCCCCTTGGGCATTTATAAAACAGTAGTTCTCAACCTGAAATATCATTTAAAATATCATTTGAGTTTTCAAACTTAGAAGTATGGCTGAGTTTGCAAAAACAGTATTTAAAACCTTGGACTGAAACCAAATGATATGCAAGATATGCTAAAATAGTAATATCAATCCCCGAAGGATTCACATAGTTAGCACGAAGCCCAAACATGGCAGTCAGCCCATAGTATGATGATACAAGTAGTTTCAGTCAAATACACGGAAAAATCAACAACCGGGACGGACCAAGTCACAATCCCCAGCGGTGCTCTACCCCACCTCATATCTGGCGTGCCAGTCACCTCAATACAGCACTACGATGTGCAAATCCTGGCTTTCAAACCCTCAGGATATCATTTACAAGTATTACTCACCTCGAACCGGTGAAATCCTCGCGCGTCGAATCTTCTCAAAACCACAAGGAATACATTACAATAGGCTAAGGGGACAAAACCCAATCGAAAAGACTCGAAAAATATCGAAATTCACAAAATTTGCAAAATTCGAGCCCGGGCCCACGCCTCGAAAAATTATAAAAATTAACATCGTCGGGTTCCTTATCTCGCCACGAGTCTAACTATGTGAAAATCATTAAATTCCCATATCATTTCGACCCTCAAATCCTTGATTCTATCCAAGAGGTTTCTCTACCATTTTCCAACAAAATTCTCTGATTAAACTCTAATACTCGTAATAGATTCAAGTTATACAACCAAAATTTAGTTAAGAACACTTACCCCGTTGTTCTCTATGGAAATCGGACAAAAAATTGCCTTTTCCAGAACTTAACCTTTCTGCCCAGGCCAATTTCCGCTTCTGCGATACAAATGTCGCTTCTGTGACTTCCGCTTATGCGGAAAAATATAGCTTATGAGACTTCCGCTTCTGCGGTTTTTTTCCGCTTCTGCGGTTTCCCTCATTTTGCCCAAAACCGCTTCTGCGGTCCATTTTTCGCAAAAGCGAGACCGCTTATGCGGTCCAAACGTCCGCTTATGTGGAAGCTGCCAAATCTCCGCGTTCCGCTTCTGCGACTTCCCTTTCGCTTCTGCGAAACCGCTTCTGCGGTCTATTTCCGCAGAAGCGAAAATTCCAGATACCAGAACCTTTCAGCAGTCTCCAAACTCCAAATTTCATCCCGTTAGCCATCTGAAATCACCCCGAGGCCCCCGGGACCTCAACAAAAAATGCCAACACCTTCTAAAACATTATACAAACCTGTTCCAATCATAAAAACACTTCCAACAACACTAAAACAATCAAATTTCCTCAAATCAAAGTCTAAGTTCAACCAAAACTTCCGAAACTTGCATTCGAGCAAAAACCCGACCAAACGATGTCCGAATGACCTGAAATTTTGCAAACATATCCGAAATAACCTAAAGAAGCTACAGCAACTCTCAGAACTCCATTCCAACCCTCGGTTCAAAATCTCACCTATCAACCGGAATTCGCCAAAACTCAAACTTCGCCAATTCAAGCCTAACTCTACACCGGACCTCCAAATTCAATTCCGATCGTGCTCCTAAGTCACAAATCATCCCCCAGAGCTAACCAAATCATCGGAAATTCACATCTTAGCACTCTAACTAAATAGTCAACTTTCGGTTGACTTTTCAAAACAAGCTTCTCTTTTAGAGGTTAAGTGCCTCATTTCCATCTAAAACCAATCCAATTCTACCCGATCACCTCAAATACTGATATTGAAACATAGAGAAGCACATTGTAGGGGAAACGGGGCGGTAACTCATAAGACAACAGGTCGGGTCGTCACAGACGCCCACCTGGATAACAAGGGCATATATTTCAAATTTCAGCTATCAGGCGCCCACCTGGAGAACAAGGGAATACAGTTCAAGTTTCAGCTATCAGGCGCCCACCTGGAGAACAAGGGAATACAGTTCAAGTTTTTGGCAATCAGGCACCTACCTGGATAACAAGGGAATATATTTCAAATTTCTGCTATCAGGTGCCCACCTTGAGAACAAGGGAATACAGTTCAAGTTTTTGGCAGTCAGGCGCCCACCTGGATAACAAAGGAATATATTTCAAATTTTAGCTATCAGGCGTCCACCTGAATAACAAGGGAATATATTTCAAATTTCAGCTATCAGGCGCCCACCTAGAGAACAAGGGAATATAGTTCAAGTTTTTGGCAATCAGGCGCCCACCTTGAGAACATGGGAATACAGTTCAAGTTCAGTAATCAGGCGCCCACCTGGAGAACAAGGGAATACATTTCAAGTTAAGTAGTCAGGCACCCACCTGGATAACAAGGGAATATATTTCAAATTTCAGCTGTCAGGTGCCCACCTGGAGAACAAGGGAATACAGTTCAAGTTTTTGGCAGTCAGGCGCCCACCTGGAGAACAAGGGAATACAGTTCAAGTTCAGCAATCAGGCGCCCACCTGCAGAACAAGGGAATACAGTTCAATTTCAGCAATCTGGCGCCCATCTGGAGAACAAGGGAATACATTTCAAGTTGAAATCAGGCGCCCACCTGGAGAACAAGGGAAAATATTTAAAGGTGAAGTCAGGAGCCCGCCTGTAGAATAGAGGAATAAATTTCAAGTTCAAGTCAAAAGGCAGTAATACGGAGGGTGACAATAAAATACCCCCAGCATAAAATCTACTGCAGAAATCAGAAGGAAGACTACAAGAGCAAGTCAGAGATAGATAAGATCTTGTAATCCTTTGTTTAGTCTAGCTTCTTGTTTTCTTTTAGCACGGTGTAATAAGGAGGTCGGTGAGCAGTAGCAGCATCAACAGCAATAACAGCAAAATCACAGTTTCACGGTAGTCCCAGCTACGAAAACTTCCCGAAATACATTGACCTGATTCCCTTTTAGCTAGGGATATGTAGGAGACCTTATGAACCAAAGGTTCTGTCAAATCCTTTAAAACAAAAACAAAAAATGCTTCACACGGAGTACTCAAACGGGCAAAAATCACTCGTATTTGCTCACTTTATCTTTGCACGAAAACTCTTCGTGTTTTCGGGCAAAGAGGGGCAGCTGTGAGCACGTGATTTTTGCCCTATATGAGAAATACTCCCAAAAATTCAAAATAAAATAGTTTTGTGTCGTTTGCAATTGTTGTGAATTTTATGTTATTTTTTCTTTTATTGTTTGCATTTGTGCGTGCATGTTTAGCTGTTTAAATTAATAAAAAATACAAAAACTAATGTTGCATTTGCATTTAGGGTTTATTAGGAATAACTAAGTTTGTTTTACAAAAATGAAAAATCACAAAAATAATGTACCTTGCATGTTTAGCATTTAATGTCCAAATTATGTGATTTTATTTTTAGTTGATGTTTAATTTTGTGTGACAATTATTATTAAGAGTTAATTGGTATTTTAAGTTAATTTTGAGTTTATGATTTAATCTAGGATTGATGGTTTTATTAATTAGAAATTAAGGAAATGGAAAAATGAGATGAAAGTCGGACTAGGCTGTGTTATTTTAACCAAAACCGGGCCCAAATTTTATGGCTAACCCGGACAAACTGACCAGGCCTCATAGACGAACAAACGACGTCGTTTTTGTCACACCCAATCTGGGTCGTTGGATCTCACCTATCCAACGGTCGAGATCGCCCCTCCTGTAACTTGTATCCAACCCGTTCCCCGTACCCGGTCCAACCTGCCCCCTCATTAAACCAAACAACGCCGTTTTATTTAGGTGAGTTGATCCAAACCGTTGATCTCATTTGATCCAACGGCTTGGGTTAAATTTTACCTCTTGTATATAACCTTCCAAACATACCCCACACCCCCTAAACGAAACCCACCCCTTCATCTCTAATCTCATAGATGACGCCTGTAACGCCACCACAAACCACCGCCCTCCACCACCGAAAATCGCCTCACGGCGGTTCCGGTGGTCCAACCCCTCCCAAATTTACACCGCCTCTTCACCCCAACCTCCCCATCTCCATGCCACCCTCAACTTCCCTCAAATCTTAGACCAGCTCTTCAAATAAGCAAAACCCTAACAGCCCCTCCGCCGTGTCCGGCAACAAGTCTCCGATGACCTCCAAAAATACACCACAAAACCACCTCAACTTCCTCTTCCTGAATATCCAAACCCCTTCCTTTGAATCACACCAGAGCTCTTCGAATATCGATTTGAAACCAAGAACCCTAGCGCTGCCACAAGATGCCTTAGTGGCGGCGCCAACCCTAAACCTTCCCAAATCAATACCAATTAACCTCTAGACTACCGTCATCCCAAATCCCATGAGGTTTCAGCTCGAACCGAGCTAGAAGTTGTCGAATGCTAAACCTACTGGACGAGACCTAAGAGCCAAAATAATTTGAGGTCGTAATCGACCTTAGTCAAGTGTTCTCAATCGAGAACACTCGATTAAGGTCCATTTTGGCTTCAGAACTCATGTCGAAATTTCTATTTGGGAGGATGAGAGTTAGCCTTTAATTTTAAGGTATTTTCTTTCTTTTTCTTTTTTTTTCTATTTTTTATTGTTGTTTATCTGTTAAGCCTCGTTGTATCTCATTATCTTTTATTCATTTCTCTCTTCTCCTTAGAACCTTTTTTCTAGTCCAGTTTTCCCTGTCGATTAGCATATGTTATAAATTGTTGAGTCGTTTCCTCAAATAGCTCGTGTCTTTAAGTGTATGAGTTCGGATTTTAGTCTTTTTTTCACCTGATGATTCAATGTTTTGAATGCTTCATTTTTCTTTCAGTTATAATCAAAATTGCGTTTGAGCATTAGAAGTCAGTTTATTTTGAAGTTCACCTTATAGTTGAATGGTTTCTAATTTTGTGCTAAAAATCCGGATGTTTCATTTTCTTCTGGTATGTGTTTACTGTTGGATTGCTTTCACTCATTGCTATCTGCATAGTGACATTTGCCTTATTTTGTAATTAATATAGAACTCCCAGGACCTTAGTTGAACAATTAGGATATCACAGGGGTATTTTGGGACTTAAAACTTGGAAAAAATGGTTAATTTGAGTGGTCTGCAGTAAAGTATTAGTATACTATTAAGATATTATTTTATCCATTAGTAGTGGGATGGGGAAACACAATAGCATGGGGGTTTAATTTGAATAGTATAGCCTGCCCATAACCCCTTGATTAAAAAAAGATGAAACATAAATTAGTGGGGAACAAAGAACCTAAAAGAAAACAAAGACACTTAGGAGTGGGGTGATATGGGTGATGGGCAGAATTAGTTCTGATGGTTTCAAGTCATACCTTAGAGGTCTATTTTAGGCGATAAATAGGATCATTTAGGACTAGAAAAAGGGTGGCTTTTACCTCAAGGAAGTTGAGAATTATAGAGTAAAAATAGGTTGGATTTTTGAGTACTAAGAATTCAGTTAGAGAGTTTAATTGGCCGGTTGTTCAATCTTAAGAGGTCAGTTTAGTTCGAGAGTTAAAAGAGAGTGTTGAGTTCTAAAAACTGAAAAGAATAGAAAACCAGAAGTCTACTGTTTCACTATATTGTTTAGTCAATCTCTGCCTTCTGTTTTTTGTTTTGGTCTTATTCCTGGGTCACTGATTCCATTTGGTATTGCTGGGGTTTCAAGTGGTTTTCCTGGGTTTGCTATTTGGTTATTTGCCACTGTTTCATTGGGTGTTGCTGGAATTCTGCTGGTTTTATAAATCTGTTACTGGGCCAATCTGTTATTGAGTTGCTGGCTGTTATCGATGTTGTTGTTGTGTTGCTATTGCTGCTGACCTTCCTCTTTTCTTCTTCTACTTTCAATCCCAGGTATACATTTATGTCTCTCAGATCATTTGAAGTGAAATGAAGTGCTGGCAAACCTTGCCTGTTGAATTTCCTCTTTGTTTGCTTTAATTTGATGTCAAATAAAACTCCTAAGCATGTGTTGGATTATTGAATGTATAACTGACTGCATGTTTATCAATTCACTCTATAGCATCTTATAGGCTTTTATTGTCACGCCCCAAAATCCGAGGAGCGTGACCGGCGCTCAACCGAGTAAACCCGACTGAGCAAGTCTGGCAGGTTTCATGCATACTACCCAACCCAACTGATATTTAAATAAGGGATGGACTTCGTTAATCAAATTCTATCAACATATAATTAATGATTTCCATTTCGGTTTTATTAGCAACATCATTTCGCCACTTTATGGGTATTACAAGTTATAAACTTATATACATTGTGAGCACATGATTTTTGCCCTAAGCAAATTATTCCCAAAATCTAAACAAAATGATTTTTTTTAAATTTTGTCATTTTTGTGTTAATTAGTTGCATAATAATTCATAAAAATATACAAAAATATGTAGGAGTATTAGGATTTTAATTTTACAATTTTTGGTATTAATACATTTTGAGAACAAATTAAAGAAAAATCAAAATAGCATTTTTATGTTTTAATTGAAAAATACCATAAAAAATAGAAATTAATTACTTTTAAAATTAGCAAAAATCAGAAAAATAGAAGAAAAAGAAAATACAAGAAAGAAATACAAAAAAAAATACAAAAGGAAAATACAAAATATATAAAGAAAATAAAATACAAAATACTAATATACATAGAATCGGGCTTATAATATTAGTGGCCCAAGAAATTAAAAAACATTCAATATAATTGACCCAGGCCCAAAATATTGATACCCGTCTAACTGGCCCCAATCCAAACGACACCATTTAAAATTAATCAATCTGGGCCGTTAAAATCTTGATCAAACGGTCAGGTATACAGGCCATTTTATAAGTCAAACGACGATGTTTAAGTCGTCAAATCCTAGCCGTTCATCTAATTGATCTAACGGGTGGAATTGAATCATTAATTAAAATGAGACGACATCGTTTTTAGCCCAGTAGATCTGAGCCGTTAATATACCTAATC